>NW_026466681.1:0-12764 GCF_026875155.1 Cherax quadricarinatus
CCACACTTTCTTAGGCTTTTGCAAAGTCTGATGTTTTAATCTGCATTCTTTTTGTCTTCTATGCATCTAGGCCCTTGTCGTAGTGTCCATAGCTGAGACAGACAGGAGCGCCTCTCTAAACCCTGTTGCCCTGGTTGTGAAATTGGGGGTACTAAGGGGTGGCGATCTTGCTTTTTGGGACCCTTCCAAAATTTTTATGATAGGGGTTTGTGCTTTTGGTCTGTATTCTTTGCTATTGCTTCACCCCTCCTTTATGAGGGGGGCTATGTCTGTTTTTTTAGAACTTGGGCGATCCCCTTCCCATGCTCCCTTCCATGGGAAATGGTAAAGCTGTGATAGGGCTTCTTGCAGTTCTTAATGAACACGGATTCATGAGTCGGGCCCTGGGCAGAGTGCAGGGAAAGTCATTTATCGCCTGTTCGAAGTCTCGGCGTGGGGATAACATCAGTGGCTTTGTGTTTCCCAAAATTCTGGGGCCCCTTCTCAAAAAAAATTAATTTAGATCTTCGATTCCATTGGTTAGGGCTTTGCTAAAAACTGATCAAGGGGGCTGAGTACTCACTCATTTCCTTGCGTCACTTGTAGGCCCCATCTTTTTAAGTAGGGGCCCAATACGGGACGTTTTTTTTCGATTTTGATTTGGCATGGAAAGAAATACTTTGGGTTTTTTCGTTTTTATTTATGGTTTTTAGTTTTTCCCCCGCATTCTGACTCGTATAAGATTCATTTAGATTTAGTTCGATTTTGTTTTTCTCTAAACCGTGTTCCCCCCTACCATTTCAGATATTTTTGGCCTCTTTTAGCCGCTCGTTTTTTTTTTTCCGTCCCTGAAAAAGGGAGCGCCTGCTCTTTCTTTTTTTACATTACTCCCCCTTTTTTCAAAAGAAAATACCTTGAGAAATATCGATGCCCAGAGTTAACTTTCTATGTATAAGTTGGGGTCTGTTTTGTTAGCTTTTCCCACTTATACATTTAATTTGGTTTTACTTGGTCCCACTTTATGTTCTTGTTATTGAATTTTAAATTTTGGGGAAAAGGCTCCCTCGTGATGATCACTTTTTGTCGGTTGGGGTCCGCGCATACTGTCTGAACCTCGATTTGTTGTATCTGGTATTTTGTTCTTGATAGGTGAAAATTTCGTATCAGTCATCATTGTTAGTGAAGATGGGTGTGGTTTCTCCAGTCATGGGTCTATTATTTGCTGGTTTAAGGTGAATTTTGTCAGAATTTAAAACCGGGTGTTGTGATTTCTCATCTGGCTCCCTCCGGGGCAATCACACAACAACAAAATTTGCAAATTTTCCCCTCCATTTTAGGTCCCAAGTTGAAATCCCCCAAAGCAAGATTTGGGGGCAGGAAGGGAAGTTTTTTCCAACAGTGGTAAATTTTTAAACAGCTGTTCCGGGAAATTTGTTGGACGTTGCCCCGGGGTTATAAACTCCACAATGCCCAGATTTGGTTCTCGATCTTTTTTTGCAAAAAACTTAACACATCATTTGAGACATTTTTGCAGTTCTGTGCAAAAATGACTCGCGAATACAGGCCCAAACCCCCCCCCCTTTTTCCTTTCACCTTTTTAATTTAACCGGGGTTCCCTATTTCTTTTTAATATCCTTTACCCCCCCCAAACCCAAACACATTTCCCCAAAAAACCCCCCCAATAAATATTTTGTTTTTTTCGGCAAAAAAAAAACCCCCCCCCCCCCCCCCCCCGAATTTTTTGGGAAAAGAAAATGTCAACGGGATTGGGGGGTATTGGTAATATGGGGGGGGGGACTTTTTTTCCCCGGCATAATATTTTATCTCTTGGTCTGGAGTGGAGGCCGCGACTGTGTTCCACTCCCGAAAATGGATTTGGTTTACGACTTCTGCCATTTCCTGCCAGTTTTTTTCCTTCCCGGGGACTAAAAAAACCCTTCCTTGAGTGGCGGGCTACCCCGTTTTTCCCATGGCTGGTGTTTTTGTATCTTTTGTCCCCCTTTTGACCGTGTGCCTCAATGTAAGTTATAGCACGTTTTCTTGTCGAAGAGGGACACATTTCAGGGTGGAAAAACTTATAGGGAAAGGGGGGTTGCTTTTTTCCTGTTGTCATGTGGGGGAAGGCATTTTCTAGGGGTCAAAATTGTACGTCCCATTTTTTTTCCAGATATCCATGCCTGCAATACCAAGTGCAAATATTTGCACAGGCTTGGTTTTTGTTTGCCTTGGTTTTTGTGACTGGGTTTCCCCGCGGGGCATGTTTTCCTTCTAATTTCACTTCACTAGTACTAACAGGGCTCTTTACCAGCAAACACCACTTCCCCCCTACTCCCCCCCTCAAAAACTGATATCCAGTCTTTCATTACCTAAATTTTTGTTATCCCATCACCTTGTTCTTCCCCAAATTTTTTTTTTAATTTTCTTTTTTTACATACCCCTTTCCCAAAATCGTTCACCAACCTCTGTAACTTCTCTTCAAAACTCCCAAAAACAAGTGTCATCAGAAAAAGGAAATGGAAACTCCCACTTTGTGTTACATTCTTTTTTCTGTTAATCCCCCACCTCCGTCAACAACCGAGCATTTCCCTTCTTTCAACAATCTAAAAAACTGAAACAACTATGGGGACATCACCCCCCTGGTATAAAGCTGCTTTAACAAGATGGTTTTTGAAGGGTTTGTTGTTTTAACTTTTAATTTTTATTTAATACGATTTTTACAAGGACCCCAAGAAGTTAAAACATTTTTTTGATTTTTGGGGTTATTCTAGGTAATTTACACTAGTCTGATAATTTTATTTTTTACCGGGGCCCAAAAAGATTTTTTTTTTTTTTTTTTTTTTTTTTTTTTTTTTTTTTTTTTTTTTAAAAAAACCCCCTTTTCAAATTTATCTCTAAAGGATTACAAAAGCTGGGGGTTTTCAGAAATTTGGTTATTGTTTGGTTTACATGTAGTAAAATTGTGATTACAGAGTGTACCACTAGAACGCTTAGCTGGCTAGGCATTTCGGGCATACTTAGTTTTATTCTTAATCGTAAAATATTACAAATTATGAGGGTAAGTTGGTATTATGCTAAGTGACTAAATACTAGTTGTGGTTTAGCAATGTGAATCTTTTGTTTTGGCACAGAAATAAGTTTCATTTTGGGGAGTATCACAGGATTCATTTTTTTAAGACTGAGATCAATATTTCTGTTTATGGTCAAATGAGTGAGCGAGTGTAAGTGTGAACCACCAGGTGGGTATTCGTGTAGTTAGTGACGGGGTGTATCAGGGAGATAAGATGTTTTCTAAGGGTATTTTTTGAAGGTGTGAAGGTGTCTGCAGTTCTAGAGTTCTCAGTAGGGTATTCCAGATTTTAGGCCTTTGACAACATTAAATTTTTTGTAAAGGTTTAGTCGGACACGGGGAATGTCGTAGAAAATGTTTGTTTCTGGTGTTATGCCGTGGGTTCTGTCCAAACTATCAAGAAAGCGTTTTAGGTCAAGGTTGATATTAGATTTTAAAGGCCCTGTAGATATAGATTGCACAGTAGTAAGTGTGGATGTACTGAACTGGGAGAAGTTTAGATCTTTGAAGAGTGGGGGGGGTGTGCTGCCAGGGATGGGATTAGTGATTATTCTTACTGCAGTTTTTTTGTTGGGTTATTATTGGCTTTGGGTGTGTTGCGCAGTTGATCCCCAAGCACAAATAGCATAGGTGAGGTATGGATAAATAAGTGAGTGGTATAGGGGTGAGAAGGGCATTTTGCGGCACGTAGTATCGTATCTTGGAGGGGATCCCAACCGTTTTGGATACTTTTTTGGCTATATGCTGGTTATGGTGCTGAAATTCAGGTTGTTTGTCAAGGTATAAGCCTAGGAATTTTCCCCATTATTTCTGGTAATTAGAGTGTTTTCAATCTTAATGTTAATTTTGGCATCTCCTGCTCTGCTCCCAAAACAAAATATAGTAAGTTTTGTCAGTGTTAAGCGTAAGTTTATTGGCTGTCATCCAAGTCGATATTTTAATCACTCCTCATTCCAAAATGGTGTTGAGGGGGGCAAGATTAGGGTGAGAGATGACATAAGTCGTGTCATCAGCAAAGAGAATGGTTTCAGGTGTTGGGATACGTTTGGAAAGTCATTGATGTAAATGAGGAAGAGCAGGGACCAAGGACACTTCCCTGCGGAACTCCAGTATCAAGTGCCGTGTTGCTGATGCTGTGTCTTTAAGGGTGACGTACTGATACTATTGGTAATGTAAGATTGAAATAAGCAAGCGCATGGCCTCTTATCCCGTAGTGGTCAAGTTTGTGGAGTAGGATTTGGTGGTTTACTGTGTCAAAAGCTTTTCTTAGGTCAACAAAAATTCCTAGGGGATATTCCTTATTTTCAATCCCTGTGAAAAAGCAGATCTGCATTTTTAATGATTGCATCATTAGTGCTTTTTATTTTTCCTGAATCCAAACTGGCAGGGGTTGAGTATGTTTTGAGCCGTTATAAATGAATACAGTCTCCTGTGCACGAGTTTCTCAAAGATTTGGATAGCAATGGTAAGTTAGATATTGGCCTATATTGTTTAAGTCTGTAGGGTCACCACCTTTATGTATTGGTGTAACCCTTGCCATCTTGAGTAGTTTCGGGAAGGTGCTAGTCTCTATTGACTTGTTAAAAAGTAATGAAATAGCATCCGAAAGGACATGGGCCGCTCGCTTGTACAGTAATGGTGGGACATGAGACAGATTCCCGAAATTATTTTTAAGTGACTTTATGATCTCAATGACTTCCGTGGGCTCAAGTTGGTGCAAGATAGAAAAAATTAGGGAAATTTCCATCTAGGTAGTCCCCGGCATGGGCATTGGTATGTGGGATTTTACTGGCGAGATTAGATCCTATGTTTGAGAAGAATCGTTTATCTTGTTAGCTGTGTCAGTGGGGTGTAGTGGTGTTTCATTTGGTTTAGTTAAGGACAATATCTTGGTTTTTCTCAGTTTGTGGGTCCCTAGAATCTGAGAGAGTGTTTTCCAGTCTTTTTTATATCTCCTCTAGTGTCTGTGAAACTACGGGGTAGTATATTGTTTTGGGTTTTTTTATTACTTTGGTGAGAGCTGATGAATATGTTTAAGAGTAACTTTGTGTATTAAGCCCTGTCTATATTTCTTTTCATATTGGTGTTTCTTGTCAATGGATTTCCAGAATGGTGCTGGTTAAACCATGGGGCAACCAAGCCGTTTTGTTGTGATCTGTTTTTTTTTTTATAGGAAAAATGTTGTTGTATAGTCAAGTAATTTGTTTAAGAAAGATGTCTGTCCAGTCATCCCAATACCATTGGCCTTGGAGAATTCTGTAGGCCAATCAACAGTCTCTAGGTCAGCTGTGAACTTTCCTTACTGAGGCTCGTCATGGAGTCTAAATGAGACTTTGTTGTATTCAAGGTGGTGTTTACTAATGTTTGTCAGGAGGAAGGTTTGGGTAGTGGTCTGTAGTGCTATCTGTGATTATCCCTGATTTAAGGGGGCTAGTATATGGGTCCATATCTGGTCTATTATGGTTGCACTTGTCTCAGTGAGCCTGGTTGGTTTAGTTATTGTTGGTATGAGAAATGTGTTGTTCATATTGTTGATGAAATCAGTTACAGGCTGATCATCTAGTAAGCCAAGGTTGATGTTGAAGTCTCCAGCTAAGAGAAGGTGGTGCTTATTCATTTGTCTGTTTGTTATTAGTGACTTTAATTTCTCACTGAAATTTGGGATGTTTGTGTGAGGTATCCGGTAAATGGCACCGATTGTTATAGGCGTCTTAAGGTTTTTTACAGTAAAATTAGCAAAAATGTAGACAATTTTAACAGAGGACCCGTTAATAGGATGGCTGTGATCTCTGACATGACAGAAAAGAGCACTGTTAGTGTCACTAAGGCGAACATTTGTGCTTTTTAAGTTTGTCAGAGAGTGGCTAGTTTCACCTAAGTACTGGAGAGGACAGGAAGAGTAGAAACAGATAACACCAAAAGCATCAGCAAAAGAAAAGAACAAATAGGGGAAAGTTTGTGTCAAGAGAAGGAAGGGGTTTTCAAGATTTTTAAGTAGGAATGAGGGAAAGAAAAACAGATTTACGGAAAAGTGTTTTAGGGGAAAAAATCTCTACCTAAAGCGGAAATTGGAATCGTTTTTTCCCCTTCCATCAAACCTGATTACCTCTCTCTCCTTGGGGCTTTATATTCTTATGGATTAGCCTTCCCCCAAAAACAAAATAATAATAACCTTCCCCTACAGATTTCATGTTTGTTCTTTGTTTTTCTTTTTCTTCTTCGGTTACTTGTAACTGCAGTCTGTAACTTGTATCTGTTTTCAAGTCACTACTAATACTGTGTAAATAACGTGCTAAAAATATCTAACCAAGACAGGACTCGCAGCAATGGGTTCAAGTTGGAAAAATTTAGATTTAGGAAGGATATAGGAAAGCATTTGTTTGGTAATAGAGTTGTACGTGAGTGGAACAAACTCCCGAGTAGTGTCATTGAAGCTCAAACCTTGTGTAGCTTTACAAATAGGTTAGACAAGCAGTCATTGGCCAGGCTTCAAACACCTTTTATTGTACAGCAATAAAGGAATGGAACAGACTGCCCTCACATGTCAAAGCCAGTCATAGCATGAACCAGTTCAAGAAGAGTGCCAAAAGGTGTCTGATGAATGTAGCTACAGAAAGGGAGGGGAATGATTTTCTATTTTTTATCTAACATACGTGTAAATTTTACCTTATTCCTAGTAATGACCCTCGTATTGTAGATAGTCTTAATGACCCTCGTGTAGTAGATAGTCTTTTTAGTATGATAATAAGATGTTATCTTCATTATAGAATAATAAGAAAATATTATAAAATTTATATTATAATAATAAGGTAAAAGGACCCCAATGGAAATAAGTCACTCTGTCTGACTTTTTTGGGTTATCCTAGGTTCTCTACACATATGCTGCTATGTATGATAATTCTATGTAACTGTATTTGTGTATACCTGAATAAACTTACTTACTTACTTACTATGAGTGGGTGTGGGTGGATGTGAGTTAGACCTGTATTAATGTTGGTAGAATTACCGACAATATGTTAAGTAAGAGGACACAACTAATGCGACATTTTATTGTGGAAAACAATAAAATGTCACATTAGTTGCACTTGTGTCGTTTTACTTGAGTTAGACCTGCATAGCATGGGCCAGTATGCCTGCTGCAGCGCTCCTTCTTTCTTACGTTCTCAAGGAGTTGCTAGCAGGAAATATATCTTAAATATTTTGTTTTTATATATGCTGAATGTAGTTTGTCGCACAGAGATCACTTTTTTCTATGTTCAGGACACTAAACTAGCTACATCCTACAGAAGTATATTTATTATTAACAAATGTAAGTATAATGGCACTGAGCGGCTGGACATGAGCTACAGTGTCTGTCATATTCAATTGAATTTAGCGCTTAGTAACACGTGCGCCTCACAAGTATAAGTACCTCAACGGTCTATCATTGTAAATACCTAATTCCGTATAGACCCTTTTTTTCCACTAATATCCAGGATAATACAAAATCTTATTCTTTATATTGAAGGATCAAACTTTTGTTTGTAGTTCGCCGCGAGCGATTCAGTCATTTATGGAGGAAAGGAAACCGAAACAAACCTCCTCGCAGTCTGTTGATGCCATACCTTGAAATGGATGAATTTTTGCCCCAGGTAAAATAAGTATAGAGCTCATTGTTTTGTACTACGCGTTATTTGAAGCCCCTGCTTCTTCGGAGTATATTGCAGCATGATGAGATGTGAGGTATATCGACGAAGCCTTTGACTTGCAACCTTAATACATCCTGCTTATCACGATGCATTATTTCCTACTGTTGTTAACAGTGCTGTTAGGACTTTCATTTAACACTGATTAGACAGTTGAATTCGTTTCCCATACTCTAGTACCAGAGGTACGTTAATATATAAACATCACCCAAACGGGAGTGTCACATTATTTTACTGTTTTGTTATACTAAGTTAAATCCTATAATGAGCTTTTTATATGCCCATAATGACTGTATGGCCTCAAGATTATTGTAATAAATGTTTTATATGTTATGTACCCAAAATCAAACTACAAACTTTAGCTTCATATTTAAAATTTTTAGTGTGAAGAGACCTCAAATATTTATTTAGCACCATACAAAAATGTTTAATAATGCACTAGTTTGGAAATTTATTTCAAAGTATTGTATGCATTATAAAGTATTGGTCCAGCTCTTAACTTACAATTAACAAACTTCTCACCCCAATTTCTAGTTTTGTATGTTGTTAATTAAGTTATTTAAGGTTAGTTATGCAGCTTACAGAGAAGATTTTACTTAGATTATTAATCTAGACCCTAGAAGATTAGTAATCCAGGATAACACAATATGTCTATTTTATTTACATTAGGATCCTTTGATCATCTTCCCCAGGATGTAACATCAAGGACCCAATGGAAATATATCACTGACTATTTTGGGTTATCTTAGGTAATTTACACATATGTTAAACTATGTATGATAATTGTACTTATGTGTAACTGTACCTAAATGAACTTATTAACTCAAAATAGTCACCTACAACAGGTACCTACTTATTGGTAGGTGAATGGAGACAACAGATATAAGGACACATTCCCTGTGTTTAAACCTGTGATGGGATTGAACCCAAAGCATTAAGATGCAAGTTGAAGGTGCTACTACTTGGACTGTGTAAGTAAATTAGTTTATTTAGGTACAGTTACACATAAGGACAGTTATCAAAATGTAGGTGATTACAATTATCATATATAGTAACAGATGTGTAATTACCTAAGATAACTAAAAAAGACAGAAGTTTTTCACCTTTATTAGTTGCAAATTACATAGTCATTATAGATATACCAAAGCAACATTTTACATTGACAGTTTAAAATAAGAGTAATAGGAAAATGACCCCTTATTATATGAAAAAATTATTTACCTGGAGTTTACCTGGAGAGAGTTCCGGGGGTCAACGCCCCCGCGGCCCGGTCTGTGACCAGGCCTCCTGGTGGATCAGAGCCTGATCAACCAGGCTGTTGCTGCTGGCTGCATGCAAACCAACGTACGAGCCACAGCCCGGCTGGTCAGGAACCGACTTTAGGTGCTTGTCCAGTGCCAGCTTGAAGATTGCCAGGGGTCTGTTGGTAATCCCCCTTATGTATGCTGGGAGGCAGTTGAACAGTCTCGGGCCCCTGACACTTATTGTATGGTCTCTTAACGTGCTAGTGACACCCCTGCTTTTCATTGGGGGGATGTTGCATCGTCTGCCAAGTCTTTTGCTTTCGTAGTGAGTGATTTTCGTGTGCAAGTTCGGTACTAGTCCCTCTAGGATTTTCCAGGTGTATATAATCATGTATCTCTCCCGCCTGCGTTCCAGGGAATACAGGTTTAGGAACCTCAAGCGCTCCCAGTAATTGAGGTGTTTTATCTCCGTTATGGGTGCCGTGAAGGTTCTCTGCATTTTCTAGGTCAGCAATTTCACCTGCCTTGAAAGGTGCTGTTAGTGTGCAGCAATATTCCAGCCTAGATAGAACAAGTGACCTAAGAGTGTCATCATGGGCTTGGCCTCCCTAGTTTTGAAGGTTCTCATTATCCACCCTGTCATTTTTCTAGCAGATGCGATTGATACAATGTTATGGTCCTTGAAGGTGAGATCCTCCGACATGATCACTCCCGGGTCTTTGACGGTGTTTCGCTCTATTTTGTGGCCAGAATTTGTTTTGTACTCTGATGAAGATTTAATTTCCTCGTGTTTACCATATCTGAGTAATTGAAATTTCTCATCGTTGAACTTCATATTGTTTTCCTGCAGCCCACTGAAAGATTTGGTTGATGTCCGCCTGGAGCCTTGCAGTGTCTGCAATGGAAGACACTGTCATGCAGATTCGGGTGTCATCTGCAAAGGAAGAAAACGGTGCTGTGGCTGACATCCTTGTCCCATTTCGGATATGAGGATGAGGAACAAGATGGGAGCGAGTACTGTGCCTTGTGGAACAGAGCTTTTCACCGTAGCTGCCTCAGACTTTACTCTGTTGACAACTACTCTCTCTGTTCTGTTTAGTGAGGAAATTATAGATCCATCGACCGACTTTTTCCTGTTATTCCTTTAGCACGCATTTTGTGCGCTATTACGCCATGGTCACACTTGTCGAAGGCTTTTGCAAAGTCTGTATATATTTAAAATCTGCATTCTTTTTGTCTTCTAGTGCATTTAGGACCTTGTCGTAGTGATCCAATAGTTGAGACAGACAGGAGCGACCTGTTCTAAACCCATGTTGCCCTGGGTTGTGTAACTGATGGGTTTCTAGATGGGTGGTGATCTTGCTTCTTAGGACCCTTTCAAAGATTTTTATGATATGGGATGTTAGTGCTATGGGTCTGTAGTTCTTTGCTTTTGTTTTATTGCCCCCTTTGTGGATGGGGCTATGTCTGTTGTTTTTTAGTAACTGTGGTACGACCCCCGTGTCCATGCTCCCTCTCCATAGGATGGAAAAGGCTCGTGATAGGGGCTTCTTGCAGTTCTTGATGAACACGGAGTTCCATGAGTCTGGCCCTGGGGCAGAGTGCATGGGCATGTCATTTATCGCCTGTTCGAAGTCATTTGGCATCAGGATAACATCGGATAGGCTTGTGTTAATCAAATTTTGTGGTTTTCCCTCATAAAAAATTCATTTTGATCTTCGAACTCTCAGTCTGGTTAGCGGCTTGCTAAAAACTGAATCATATTGGGACTTGAGTAGCTCACTCATTCCTTGCTGTCATCTGTGTAGGACCCATCTTTTTTTAAGTAGGGGCCCAATACTGGACGTTGTTCTCGACTTTGATTTGGCATAGGAGAAGAAATACTTTGGGTTTCTTTCGATTTCATTTATGGCTTTTAGTTCTTCCCGCGATTCCTGACTCCTATAAGATTCCTTTAGGTTAAGTTCGATGCTTGCTATTTCTCTGACCAGTGTCTCCCTACGCATTTCAGATATATTGGAGAGGAAAATGATGAGGTAGACAACGAGAATTTTCAAATGAAGGGAAATACTGCCATTGGTAACACTATTCAAATTACTTGGGCTCTTGCTTAGAGTACAGCCTCTCCTCACTTGGCATCGTACTTGTTCACCGATGCCTCGGACTTACAATGGGCTCTCTGACCAGTATTCATACCTAAATAATGTATATTAGAGCTGATTTCCCCTATTCTGTTTATTTCAATATACAGTACGCTACTGTATAAATATTTAAAAATATACCAGAAATGTTATAAATGGTGCAAAGGTGATATTAAAACAGTATCAAAGATGGTTGACACAGACTCACTGCCATTATAGTATGCTCCTGGTATGTGCTGGATTAACCAAGCTGTGATGGATATGTGAGCCAGGATAACAACTTGAAATTCAACACCCACATCCAACACATTACAAAAAAAAAAGTGTCCAAAACAGTTGGCATCATCTCCAAGACATTATTGTGTACCCCAAACAGAACTACTTACAGTATACTACACACTTATATACCCCTATCTCTCCTGTGCTTATTGTGCCTGGGGATCCACTACAACTAATCGCCTCAAACCAATAACAGCAAAAGGCTGCAGTATTAATGAATACTTAGTCTACTGCCAGACAACACACACCCCCACTCTTCAAAGACCTAAACCTACTTACTATACAAAACATTTTTTACTGTGCACCTATATATACAGAACAGTAAATTCTAACATTAATCCTGACTTGAAGCACTTCCTTGATAGCTGCAGCAGAACCCATAGACATATAACTAGATATCTTAACAACTGCTAAATATGATAAATGTTTTAACCCCTTCAGGGTCCAAGGCCAAAATGTGAAGTGGTGCCCCAGTGTCCAAGAATTTTCCAAAAAAAATTTTTTTGTTTTCTTATGAAATGGTAGAGAATCTTTTTGTGAAGGTAATAAAGCAAAAAGTACGAAATTTGATGGAAAATTGACGAAATTATGCTCTCGCGAATTTTGATGTGCCAGCGATATTTATGAATTGGTGATTTTGCCGACTTTGACTTCCATTTTAGGCCAATTACATCATTCCAGTCGACCAAATTCTTAGCTATTTTACTAGTATTACTTCTATTCTATCGATTGAGCACAAGAAATCGCCAAGTCAACTGTTTCAACTACAAAATAAAGTGATCGGAAATTGGTAATTTGGCCAATTTAACACAAAGTTCAAAATATTCCAATTTCAAAATAGCGTCCAGAATAAACAATGTAGGCATTCCTGGCACTAAACTAACATTTCCTCAGTTCATTAGTTACGTTTTGAGGCTTTACAAATAAATCCCATTTTGATTTTTTATTCACATAATGAATTTTTATTCACACCAAAAAATAGAAGATTTACTGTTATGCAATATTGTAATAATTGTATAAATATCATCACCACATTTGTGAATGTATATTAGACCCACCAGCTGGCGTGTATTAGACGTGTGAGGTCGTTTGTTTACTCTTGAACATCGGCAAAAATTTAACATTTCCGCTACTTTGAGCTCAGTTTCAAGCCATTTCCAGTGCTAAAACCAATCAAAATCATCTCTATTTCTGTAATATGTCTTCCATTCTATCAAATGAGACCAAGAAATTGCAAATACAACTATAAAAAACATACGAAAAAACACTGCAAAGTTGCTGTTTTTAATCGAAAATCTTGGTTTCAGTTTTTTTCTCTTTATTATACACAGTGTGCAGCAGGATTTGTTTTATGTGGTGCACACATACC
>NW_026466682.1:0-14312 GCF_026875155.1 Cherax quadricarinatus
GTTACCCCTCACCAGCACTTGTTGGTGTACCCCCCCTGTTCTGATTTCCTGGAGTCCTACTGGTTTCCACTGTAAATTCTTCTTTAAAATCTCATGTTGAGCACCTCACATACTCTCGGTCGTTTCTTGTGAACTCCCCATCACCTTCCTCAGTCTGATTACCTGTTCCTTGACTGTTGTTTTCCTCCTGATGTGGCTATACAACAGCTTTGGTCAGACTTGACTTTCGATGCTAGTCATTTTCATATTGTTGCTGAGCCTCCCTTCTTATCTGTGCATATTCGTTTCTGGCTCTTCAGCTAATCTCTTTATTTTCCTAAGTACTCTGTCTTCTGTGCCTTTTCATTCTCTAGTACACCTAGTTTTTGCCTCCCTACACCTTTGGGTGAACCAAGGACTCGTTCTGTTCTTCCATTATTTTTGTTTCCCTTGGGAACAAACCTCTCCTCTGCCTCCTTGCATTTTGTTGTCACATAGTCCATCATTTCTTGTACTGGTTTTCCTGCCAGTTTCCTCTCCCACTGAATATCTTGCAGGAAGCTCCTCATGCCTGAGTAGTTCCCCCTTTTGTAGTTTGGTTTTTCCCATCCTATTCCTGCTACTCTTTTCCACTTGAAGCTCAACTATGTAGTCAAAGCACAGAACCACATGATCACTAGCTCCTTGTGGCCTTTCATACATGATATCCTCGATGTCTGAACTACTCAAGGTGGATACAAGGTCCAGTCTTGCTGGTTTCATCCTCACGTCTCTCTCTGATAGTGTCTCTAACATGTTAAAGCATAAGGATTTCCAGTACCACATCCATTATCTTAGCACTCAATGTTTCAGGACCCCCATGGGGCTCCAGGTTTTCCCAGTCATTCTCCTTGTGATTGAAATCACCCATAACTTAGTAACTTTGCTCCCCCCATGTGTGCTCTTCTGGCCACCTCGGCTAGTGTGTCGGCCATCATATTCTTCTCTTGGCCTCCTGCATTTTCTGTTTTGAGTTGTACATTACTGCAATTATCATCTTATGTTCCTCGGACTGGATTGTTCCTACTAAGTAGTCCCTTTCGCCTATGCGAACCATTCATTCCATTTTCTCAAAACCCCCACTGGTTTTTAATGAGCAGTGTAACTCCTCCTTCCCCTCTCCTCCCTCTGTCTTTCCTTAGGATTTGATATCCGGGTGGAAATATTGCATCTGGAGTTTACCTGGAGAGAGGTCTGGGGGTCAACGCCCCCGCGGCCCGGTCTGTGATCAGGCCTCCTGGTGGATCAGATGTCATGTGGGTTTTCGAAAACGGGGATAGGTAAAAATACCATGTAGGCTGGAAATACGTTAAAAATAAGGGAATGTGGGGTGAAGGCGCCAACCGCCCCCTGCCTCCTGCTCTCTATCATAAAACAAACCCGACCCACAGTGTCTAGGGGTGGGGTGGTTTTGAAATCCTCTAGGCAGCAGCAAAAAAGAATAAAAGTCATTGTTTTCAGCAGAGAGGGTTGGTAGTGAGTCATCACTGGTACATTTTTGTTGGGGGTAACGGGTTTTACTAGGAACTGGTTTAACTCCCTGAGATTTTGGGCAACGCTAACGTATGTCATCCCACATACAACCCTAATACAAACTAGAAAAGGGAAAGGAAAAACGGTTTGGGCTGTTTCATAAAATGTCAAAGGGACCAAAAACAATTGAACATTAAACATACATAAGTAGAACATTGGAAGGGAAAAGCTTCCCATAATTTGAAACTGAAATTTAAAATACAAGGGATAATATAGCACAACTCTTTCGAATAAAACCCAAAACTTTTGAGATTACACAATAGAAGTGAAAAAAAAAATTTGATCAAACGATCGACCCTTTCAGGGTGTTTCCTAGGGATTCAGGAAGGAATATTTTTACAAAGAAAAAAAGTTTTAACAAAAAGGGGCAGTTTTGGGGGTTGCATAAAAACCTAGACTTTAACTCTCAAAATTTTCGGGGGAAGAAGGGTAACAAAACAAAAAAATTCTTGAAAAAATTGATAAGTTGAAACTGAAAAATTTATTCATCTAAACAGGTTTTTTTTACTTTTAAAACCCCCAACCCCGCTGGGGTGAAAATTGACTATGCAAAGGGGGTTAAAACTCTGGGGGGATCAAACTCTTTTTGCACGGGCTAACTAAATGCTGTATTTGGGCAAATCTAAATTTGGGTTATTTACAAATAAAATTTTGAGGATTTCTCAAAAAACCCTGCCTTTGAACGTGGGGAATAACGACATTCGGGTTGATCGTCTACTGAGAAATCAAGGAAGAAAAAAAACGGGAAACAGGAGGGTTTTTCAGAGCCCCTGTCACTTTAAAGCGGGTTGGGAACATAAATTATCATCACTTTACTAATTTTCATATAAACAAAATGCATTCTTTAAACTGACCATACAAATTTTTCTCAAACCCTTTAAATCCCTTATTACCAGTGAATTTCAACTACTCATAAGGACCAAAAAATTTTTTGACCCAAGCTTTGGCATTGCAGACGTTTTTTAAAAAGTTAGTCACATAACTCCCCGGAACCTATTTTGATTTTGGAGGGGGCTTTGCTCGATTTTTTGCGACCCCCTTTGAAAATTCGCGTTGATTTTTTAAAGTGTTTCACAGATTTTTTTCTAAAAAAATTTTTGAGCTAAGCGGGTACGAGTTCCCTAGAAATAAATCAGGGTTTTAATTTTTTGGGGGATTAAATAAAACCAACTCAAAAAGGCAAACTTTATCTAAAACCAAAAACAATGCATAAGGGGGGAGTGCCCACCTAGGGAAACATTGTAAGCAAATTTATAGCACACAGCAAATCAGGTAAAACTTCACCCCAATTTTCACTTTTTGGGTTGATAGGGCTCCAAAAATCAAGTACTTTTTTATTGGTTTTTCCCGGGGGCCTAACCCATTGCTGGCAGGTTTATGAGGAACAATGGTTGATTTAGAGATCTTGTAAAAGGTAAAAAAAATTTTCAAAAATCTCATTACGGGGAATTCACCCCTTTAATCCTTTTTACTAGGGATTTAAAGGGGGGTTTATGCCTGCCGAAAATGCGTTCCTTAAACACTTTACTACTGTCCGGCAGCCCTTTATCTGCAATAAAAACTAACTCACAATATTTTGGTTTAAAAGGTCTACCATAACACATAATGTTTGGGTTGCCCTGGAGGGAACATTGGAAATTAGTTAACAAATTTTAGCGCAACCTTTCCCCACGGTTCGCAAATTATTTGGGATACCCCTTGGATTGGTTTTGGGGGCCCATTAGCATTACCTTTATGTTGCAGGGCAGACCCCTACATTTTTAAAAAACTCAGAAATATAAATTTGCCATACGGGGCCCAAAAGTTTTTTAAAACTGCTTGTTTTCCCTGAACGATCCATCCCAAAGGGTGGGGCAACCCTTTGGTACAATCGTAAAACAACTGTAATCTATATTCACTTTTTACGTGGAATTACAAACGGATAACTCTTCGCAAGGGTCCCCCCAAACTGGGGTTGTTCGATCCCAGTAATTTTTGGGTTTTCATGACAAAGTCACGGGATGGGTGCTGGGGGGTTTCAAATCAGAAAAAATTTTCCCCGGACGGGAATCGAACCCAAAACCAAAAAAACCACAGGGGATCTGTTCGTTGGGGATTTCTTTTACATCCTCAGCAAAAATGGAGGGGTCGCATTTTACTTACAAACAAGCCATGTTTAAGGCTTCGGCGACTACATTTACTTGCCAGAAAAGTTTTAAAAAGGTGGGATTAAACTTTTTAGTTTAGTCAAGGCCCAAACTGGTTTAACCTTCCAGTAGGTTGTTCTGGAATAAAGGTATAAAGGGGAGCAGGGGTCGTCAAGATATGAACAAGTACATAAATAATGCCCTGAGTGCTTTAAAGACCATACTATTGCTAAAACTTTTTGCTCATTTTCTTTTATAATTACGTTTTACCTTCGTAAGGGCTTTGGCTAGCAAATACAACTGGTTGTACTTTCCCCCTCGTTCTTTTTGAGCTAGTAACCACCTAGCAAAGAACAAACAAAAAAATTTGTCAGATAGAAAGGCTTAAAAAATTTTGGGAAATTTCAAAATTGGAGCAGAAGTTTGCTTTTTTTTTGGGGGGGAATGCTCTTCTTGAGGAAGGGCCAAACAAAAAGGGAACCCCTTTCTTAAGCAACTCATTTTGAGGAGGGACTATGGAAAAAAAATTGGCAAAAGAAAGAAACTTAAAAAACCCCTAAGCCCCCCAAAAGGGCTTTAACGGCATCAGCAGTTTTTGGGGGTTGGAAAAATTTTGTACGGCATTTTCTTTACTTTGGTCATTTTGGGAACCCCTCTAGGAGTGCTACGTGAAAACCCAAAAAACTTAAAATTTTTTTAATTGGGAAAAAATTTACAAATTTTTACATTTTTAACCCTTTTAAAATTGGGTTCTTCAACTTCCCCAAATAAATACATCAAGTCTTTTCAAGTGGTATTTCCCCGTTTTAAAACATGAAAGAAAATTTCGGGCATCTAAGTACACCAAAAAGTGCATTTCCTATGAGACCCCCTAAAGACCCTTAGTCCCTGGGGCCTTGAGAAATGAAAGGGGAGGATCGTAATCCAAACGCCCCTAAGGGGGAAAGGGAAAAAGAAACCGTAGGAGTGGGAAATGCAGTTAGGGTCTTTTGGCTGTCCTCGTGAAAGGGGACTTGCCAAAACCCTTGTAACAAATCCCGGGTTGAAAAAACGTGTTTAAACTCCGATGTTTTTAAAAAAACACCCCAGAAAAGGGGGTGGGAAGTGATCTGTAATATTTTTTCGCATTTAAAATTCCTAAAAATCAATCACGGGGGGGCCCAAGGGGAAACCCTCCCCTTTTTAGGTAAATAGAACAAGGGTGCATTCCAAGGTGAATTGCAAAGGGGCCCAAAAACTCCATCATCAAGCATTTGATTGATCCAAAAACTTTTGCGAAAAGCAACTTGTGAAAAGGCATTCCCGTACGCCCGGAAAATAATGGGTCTAGTACCAGGCAAGTGGAATACGATGGGGCAATAAGGGGCGTAAAACCCATCTTCTCACCTGGTAGGGCAAGGCTTTACGACGTTTTTTCAAACCCGAGTCAACAAACCTTTACTTCATCTGGGGGAAATCAGTGGGACTAAGTCTTTTTCTCCCCAAATGGTGGAACAGATTTTATCCAGTTTAAAATGGATGAATTTTCCCCCCGGTAGAAAGCAAATGAAACCCAGGTTCCCGGGACAACTCATCCTCAAAACCCCCAAAAGGGGAAAAGGGTAGGGGAAAAAGGTCAAAAAGAAAAAGGAAATTTTCTCTGAGACAAACACTGGGGACCAGAAAGGGTTTGGGTTTGGAAAAATGGGTCCCTTTCTATCTCTTACAACATGTTTAAAATGTTTCAACAAAAAGACCTTTTTTCTTTTTCAGGAATCACTTTTCAGCTAGGACGTTTTTCACCAACTGGAACACTAGGGAAAAACAACAGACACCAAATGAGGGGACGTAGCCTTGCGACAGAAACGTCTTTTTTGCAGACGGCATGGACATAACAAAGATGGCAAATTTCTAATTTGCAAAACTGTTTTCCGACAAGGCGTCCCCTTTGGGGAAAAAAAACTACTTGAACTACAACCCTTGCAGGGGTAAAGGGTTCAGCCCCCTCAAGGAAATCAGAGCGCCTCCCACACTTTTAGGGTAACGGACACTATCTTGCAAGCTGAAGTTTCAGGAACACAGACAGGAAATTTACAGGATCAACAGGCCTGAAACCGGGTTGGGTACGTACTGGAAAATGCCCTGGCCTGTAAGGGCTTAAGTCGAATGTCAACTCTGGGGGCAGTATGGCAGAACTCGGTTTCCCAAAGGGGAACCCCAAAATGGTACAAACCCGTCATCAATTTGGGCATGGGCCCCGGGTAAGGGTCCGAGCACAAAAGTTTCAAATCCCCCGCATGGAAGCAAAGCCCCAATAGAAGGTCACCAAGGGAAAATAATCTGGGCGACAACAAGGAAGGGAACAGTTTAAGTCCTAAACCCTTTGGGAAAAAAAAAGTTTTGGAAGCCGACCCGGAAAACGCAAGTGAGAACCCCGCTACTCCACTAAGGGGGGACACATAGTCGGGTTTTACGAGAAGGACATTCCCTAACTGCTTAATTCCCTTTAAACAAACTGACCTAATAAATTGACTTGCGCACCAAGTCCCCTGAAAATGAAAGGTTCGCATTAAAGGGAAAAGATGCTTCACTATAGGGCCTATGGTTTTCAAATTTGGGAAATTTTTGGGGGCAAAAAAAAAAGGGGATTGCATCAGCAAAGATTTTTTTTCCCCTTCATCCCCCAAAAAAAAAACTACCTCAAGACATGTTTAAGCAACACATCCGCAGGATTGTCCAAAATTTTCGAGAAATGCTTAAGGCTTCAAAGGAATTGGGGAACGGGGATGGTGAAATCATTAAAAAAAACCCACGTCAAACCCGGGACGGGTTAGAAATGGGGCACTCCCAATTCCCCCCCAATTGGGAAAAAATGAGCCTGGTTTTTGGTTTTGTTTTTAGAAACCCCGACGTTTCCCTTTCCCCCTAGGTTTTTTCCCGGGCCCTTGGGAAAGGCCATGGGGAAAAAACCCAAGGGACGAAGGTTTTTAGAGGGGCCCTTGCACCAGATGTGGCATGCCATGTATTCAGGTAATACAGTAGGGAAGAACTGCCGGGACCTCAAACATTAAAACGACGCCCCCTTAGGGGAACCCATCAGGGCAATTAATTTTCAATATGGCCCAAAGGAGACCACAGTTTTAACAAGTCCCCCTGACTAGGGTTTCTGAAATACTATGAAACTACAAAGGTTTATAAGACTCGTACCTGGCCCTTGGGGTGATCCGAATGGTTAACGACACGATTTGTCCGTCCAAAAAAGAGGGGTGAAGGGGCATAGGGTAAAAATTACTTTTGATACAGGGAAAGTACCCTGGGGGCAAAAGGGAAAACTACAGATTTAGGGCTGAAAGGGTTTTTTCCAAATCGTCCATTGGGGGTTACCCATAACACACAGGAAGCAGCGGCATTTTTTCTTGATTGCTCCAAAAAGCGCTTTTTTGAAAAACGGTGGGGGAAAATGGTTTACCTCGTCGGGGACAAAAGCTGAGGATGGACAGCATTGATAAAGTGAAAAAATTTTTGTCTAATCAACAGCAAATCACTAAACCCATTCATTAGTCTGGTTGAGCATTCCATTCCCAAAAGAATAGGGATCATGTTTTTACGGTAAAAGAAAGAACGAATCATTCCCAATTGGCCCACTTAAAGATTCCTGAAGCCGCTTTCAAGGAGATAAAACAACGTGAACGCAGCGGGGCCAGAGAGTTTCTTTCGCAAGCTGATAAGACTTTCCTCAAAGGGAAACCTTCAACTAAGCAAAACACAGAACAAATGGCATTAAACCCATGCTCAAACTATGTACATGCCAAAAGAAAAAAAGGTAACGCCAAGGAACACGAGTAAAACTGTAGTGTCTCAGTGCTGGGTCGGTCTGTCATCGTAAGGAACGTGAGGACTGATGACGGGAGCAGCAGAGCCAGAGGTCTAAAGGTCGCCATTCATAAATATCACTTGGGGTATGTGAGACATAATGGAAAAAGTTGCACGAAAAAAATAAAAAAAATAATGAACAAAAAAATGTACAAAAAGCAAAAAATTAAATAAAAAAGATGAAATAATTCTGCAAAAGTAAAAAAAAAAAAAAAAAAAATTTTCAAGATACACTGCAAGAGGAAGGACAACTCAATGAAAGGAGCTGGACAAAATAAAAAAAAACATTGAAATTTTCAATAAAAATATTTCGGGAAATGAATTAAATGCAAAATACTGTCTGTACTCTTGCTAAAAAAGGAAAAATTAAAATAAAAAATTTAAATCAAAAAAAAGTATAAAAAAAAATTCAAAAATTTTATGCAACGGGGAGTAACTGGGAAATTTAAATTTTTTCTAAGAAAAGCAAAACAAAATTAAAATTTAAAGCAAAAAAAACACAGGAAAAATTTTAAAAAATGAAAACAAGATCAAAAAAAAATGAGAAAATAATGCATAAAAAACAATAAAGAAAATAAAATTTACTGCAGAAAACAATTCAATAAAAAAAAAATTTACTGCAGCAATAAAGTCCACTGGGAAAAAGAGGGTTAAATAATAAAAAAAAATATGAAAAAAACTGATTGAACCCCTTTAAATCTTAATTGTAAATTAGACAAAACAAAATTTCTCCAGAGTAAAGAAAACACTTTAGTTAAAAAGAAATTGAAAAAAATTACACTAAGAGTAAATTTGTTTTAAAAAATAAAAAAAAATTAATAAAATAAAAAAAGAAAACAAACTGGGAAGTGTGACACTTACAAGTGGCGGGGCACACAACACTTACAAGTGGCGGGGCACACAACACTTACAAGTGGCGGGGCCACAACACTTACAGTGGGCGGGGCACACAACACTTACAAGTGGCGGGGCACACAACACTTACAAGTGGCGGGGCACACAACACTTACAAGTGGCGGGGCACACAACACTTACAAGTGGCGGGGCAACACCACACTTACAAGTGGCGGGCACACAACACTTACAAGTGGCGGGGCACAACAACACTTACATGTGGCGGGGCACACAACACTTACAAGTGGTGGGGCACACACAACACTTACAAGTGGCGGGCACACAACATGTTACAAGTGGTGGGGCACACAACACTTACAGTGGCCGGGCACCAACTCTTACAATGTGCGGGGCACACAACACTTACAAGTGGCGGGGCACACAACCATTACAAGGGCGGGGCACACAACACTTACACTGGCGGGGCACAAAAACATTACAGTGGCGGGGCACACAACACTTACAAGTGGCGGGGCACACACAACACTTTACAAGTGGCGGGGGCCACACAAAACACTTACAAGTGGTGGGGCACACAACATGTAACTTAAGTGGCGGGGCACACACAACATATTCACTTATTCATTTTTTTAGTATATTCTTACAAGAAAACTTGCTGTGGATGATTTGACAAAAATTGCTGGCAAAAATAATTGGTAGGACAAGTCTGCGAAAAAGATCAGGGATGAGACACGTGGTGTACGAAAAAAAAGTAACATAGAATAAATGGATAATTTGGTATACGACAAATACTGGCAGGATACAATGGTGAAAGAATACAAAAAAAAATGAATGACTACTTCACACGGAGTGACTGACTGGTACACTACACAATAATACTTACTACAGACAGAGAGTAGCAAAAAAATAAAACACAGATAAAAAAAAATATGTGAGATGAGCGATAACACGGAAAAATATTGCAAAATTAATGAGTCAAAGAAACACTGAGTCTACACTGAAAACACAAGGACTTAGAGTACACAAGAAATTCACTATAAATGTCTCACACATCGCAAAATGTCTTTATAAATGCAAGAAAATGTCATCTAAACAGAAAAATTATCACTGAAGTCTGGAGTGTAGCGGTGATGTGACGGAGTGATGAGGTAAAGCTTGTCCTGTGCGGTGAATGACGCTTCCTAACTCACAGTTCTCCCCCCCTCTCCCCAAAATCCCCCAAAAAACTGTGTGGTGAAGAATGCGCTTTCTAGGTGAACTTCACATAACTGGCTTTATCGTGGGCTCTCCAGCTACAATCTCTTGACCAATTATGTGAGCCAAAAGTACTAGACTCGGTACAAGGGTGCAAACAGCCTCAGGTAGATGAGTGAATAGTGGCGGGGTTGGTGGTGGTGGGCAGCGGAACAAGCTGGCCCTGTGCGCTCTCACTGCCACGCACTTCTCACCACGCACAAAGGTGGCTTAACTAAATCACAAAGCCACAGGGATGATGAGACCACTCTTACCAGATCCAAGCCAAGCGATTATGAAACAATACTTCCGAGGAACTTGCGTGGTTTACTCTCTCTCTCAGCTGGGTTAGAGCTGGGTTGACTGACTGGCTTAACCCACTAAAAAATGGCTGACGAAGACGTGTAACGATGCACACAGCATGAAGGGCGGGTGGATGACAGGAGAGGCTGGATGTAGGCTGAGGCAGGCTGACTTAGGTTCACTTCCATTGTCTGGTTATTGACTGGCTTAATTGCAAAATCCGGGTCAACCCCCGGAGATTGAAGCAATTAGCACACGAACTAAGCCAGGAAGCTTGAAAAACGGCTGCAACAGGCTTGCAGGCTGGAGTACACAGGGAGGAAAAGAGTGAGGGTAGCGGCTGGAGGTGGCACGGTTCACCTCTGACCTGCCGGCAACCCACGTCTTCTAAACTTTCATGACTGTCTGAATACCCTTAAATCCCGCTCACACCGGTGCCACCATTTGTCATGTGGGTTTTCGATATGTGGATAGGGTAAGAATACTCACGTAGGCTGGTAGTACGTATAATATATAACTGGAAGTATGGAAAGCGCCAACAGCCGACCTGCCCCTCTCTGCTCTCTATCTTGACTGACACATGAATGCCAATGGGTGAGGGAGCGTTTGAAATCCTGCTATGGTCAGCAGCAATATGAATACAGTCAGTGATTCACACAGAGACGGTTGGTAGTGAGTCATCTACTGGTACACTGGTTACTGGTAACTGGTTACTAGGAACTGGTACTACTACTGAGACTTCTTCCCATCTTACCAATGTTTCAGTGAGCTACTTTCCGTCTTACCAATGTTTCAGTGAGCTTCTTCCCATCTTACCAACGTTTCAGTGAGCTTCTTCCCGTCTTACCAATGTTTCATTGAGCTTCTTCCCATCTTACCAATCTTTCAGTGAGCTTCTTCCCATCGTACCAATGTTTCAGTGAGCTTCTTCCCGCCTTACCAATGGCTCAGTGAGCTTCTTCCTGTCTTACCAATGTTTCAGTGAGCTTCTTCCCGTCTTACCAATGTTTCAGTGACCTTCGCGTCTGACCAATGTTTCAGTGGGCTTCTTCCCGCCTTACCAATGTTTCTGTGAGCTTTCTTCCGTCTTCATGTCTCATGAGCTTCTTCCGTCTTACCATTCTTTCGTGAGCTTCTTCCGTCTTACCAATGTCTCACTGAGCTTCTTCCCTCTTACCAATGTTTCAGTGAGCTTCTATCCGTCTTACCCAATGTTTCAGTGAGCTTCTTCCCCGTCTTACAAAGTTTCCGTGGAGATTCTTCCGTCTTACCAATGTTTTCAGTCAGCTTCTTCCCGTCTTACCAAAGTTTCAGTGAGCTTCTTCTCGTCTTACAATGTCTCATTGAGCTTCTTCCGTTCTTACCAATGTTTCAGTGGAGCTTCTCCTGTCTTACCACTATGTTTCAGGAGCTTCCTCCCCAGTATTACCAATGTTCAGTCATGCTTCTTCCCGTCTTACCAATGTTTCAGTGAGCTTCATTCCGTCCTTACAATATTTCGTGAGCTATTTCTCAAGTCTTACCAATGTTTCAGTGAGCTTCTTCCCGTCTACCAATGTTTCAGTGAGCTTCTTCCCGTTTTTACCAATGTTTCAGTGAGCTTCTTCCCGTCTTACCAAAGTTTCAGTGAGCTTTTCCCGTTCTTTCCAATGTTTCAGTGAGCTTCTTCCCATCTTACCGAATGTTTGAGAGAGCATCTTACCTTCTTACCAGGGTTTCAGTGAGCTTCTTCCCGTCTTACCAATGTTTCAGTGAGCTTCTTCCGTCCTTTCCAATGTTTCAGTAATCTTCTTCCCCTCTTTTCCATGCTTCAGTGAGGTTCTTCCCGTCTTACCCCAAAGTTTTAGTGAGCTTTTTCCCGTCTTACCAATGTCTCAGTGAGTTTCTTCTCGTCTTACCAATGTTTCAGTGACCTTCTTCCCATCTTACCAATGTTTCAGTGAGCTCTTCCCGTCTTACCAATGTTTCAGTGAGATTCTTCCCCTCCCTTACCAAAGTTTCATTTAGCTTCTTCCCGTCTTACCAATGCTTCAGAGAGCTTCTTCTCGTTTTACCAATATTTCAGTGAGCTTCCTCCCGTTTAACAATGTTTCAGTGAGCTTCCTCCCGTCTTATAAATGTTTCAGAGAGTTCTTCCCTCTTACCAATGTTTCAGTGAGCTTTTTCCCCTCTTACCAATGTTTCAGTGAGCTTCTTCACGTCTTACCAATGTTTCAGTGAGCTTCTTCCGTCTACCATGTTTCAGTGACCCTTCTTTCCCCTCTTACAATGTTTCAGTGAGCTTCCTCCCGTCTTATAAATGTTTCAGAGAGCTTCTTCCCTTCTTACCAATGTTTCAGTGAGCTTCTTCCCGTCTTACCAATGTTTCAGTGAGCTTCTTCACGTCTTACCAATGTTTCAGTGAGCTTCTTCCCGTCTTACCTATGTTTCATGAGCCCTTCTTCCCGTCTTTCAAAGTCTCATGAGCTTCTTCCCGTCTTAACCAATGTTTCAGTGAAACTTCTTCCCGTCTTACCAAAGTTTCAGTGAGCTTCTTCCCGTCTTACCAATGTTTCATTTAGCTTCTTCCCCTCTTACCATGTTTCAGAGGATTCTTCTCCTCTTACCAAGTTTCTTTGAGCTTCCTCCCGTCTTAGCAATGTTTCAGTGAGCTTCTTCCGCCTTACCAATGTTTCAGTAGCTTCTTCGAGTCTTACCATGTTTCAGAGAGCTTCTTCCCGTCTTACCAATGTTTCAGTTAGCTTCTTCCCGTCTTACCAATGTTTCAGTGAGCTTCTTCCCGTCTTACTAATGTTTCAGTGAGCTTCTTCCCGTCTTCCCAATTGTTTCAGTGAGTTCTTCCGTCTTTCCAATGTTTCAGTGAGCTTCTTTCCGTCTTACCAATGTTTCAGTGAGCTTGTTCCCGTCTTACCAATGTTTCAGTGAGCTTCTTCCCGTCTTACCAATGTTTCAGTGAGCTTCTTCCCGTCTTACTTATGCTTCAGTGAGCTTCTTCCCGTCTTCCCAATGTTTCAGTGAGCTTCTTCCCGTCTAACTAATGTTTCCGTGAGTTTCTTCCCGTCTTACCAAAGTTTCAATGAGCTTCTTCCCGTCTTACCAATCTTTCAGTGAGCTTCTTCCCGTCTTACCACTGTTTCAGTGAGCTTCCCGTCTTACCAATGTTTCAGTGAGCCTCTTCCCGTCTTAACAATGTTTCAGTGAGCTTCTTCCCGTCTTCCCAATGTTTCAGTGAGCTTCTTCCGTCTTACCCAAAGTTTCAGTGAGCTTCTTCCCGTCTTACCAATGTTTCAGTGAGCTTGTTCCCGTCTTACCAATGTTTCAGTGAGTTTCTTCCCGTCTTACCAATGTTTCAGTGAGCTTCTTCCCGTCTTACTTATGTTTCAGTGAGCTTCCTCCTGTCTTACCAATGTTTCAGTGAGCTTCTTCCCATCTTACCAATGTTTTAAGTGAGTTTCTTCCCGTCTTACCAATGTTTCAGTGAGCTTCTTCCCCTCTTACCAATGTTTCAGTGAGCTTCTTCCCGTCTTACCAATATTTCAGTTAGCTTCTTCCCGTCTTACCAATGTTTCAGTGAGCTTCTTTCCGTCTTACCAATGTTTAGGGTGAGCTTCTTCCAGTCTTTCCAATGTTTCTGTGAGGTTCTTCCCGTCTTACCAATGTTTCAGTGAGTTTCCTCCCGACTTACCAATGTTTCAGTGAGCTTCTTCCCGTCTTTCCAATGTTTCAGTGAGCTTCTTAATGTCTTACCAATGTTTCAGTGAGCTTCTTCCCGTCTTACCAATGTTTCAGTGAGCTTCTTCCCGTCTTACCAATGTTTCAGTGAGCTTCTTCCCGTCTTACCAATGTTTCAGTGAGCTTCTTCCCGTCTTACCAATGTTTCAGTGAGCTTCTTTCCGTCTTTCCAATGTTTAGGGTGAGCTTCTTCCCTTCTTTCCAATGTTTCAGTGAGCTTCTTCCCGTCTTACCAATGTTTCAGTGAGTTTCCTCCCGTCTTAAAAATGTTTCAGTGAGCTTCTTCCCGTCTTACCAATGTTTCAGTGAGCTTCTTCCCGTCTTTCCAATGTTTCAGTGAGCTTCTTAATGTCTTACCAATGTCTCAGTTAGCTTCTTCCCATCTTACCAATGTCTCAATGAGCTTCTTCCCGTCTTACCAATGTTTCAGTGAGCTTCTTCCAGTCTTACCAATGTCTCAGTGAGCTTCTTCCCGTCTTACCAATGTCTCAGTGAGCTTCTTTCCGTCTTACCAATGTCTCAGTGAGCTTCTTCCCGTTTTACCAATGTCTCAGTGAGCTTCCTCCTCTCTTACCAATGTCTCAGTGAGCTTCCTCTCGTCTTACCAATTCCAGTAAGCCTTTTCTCTCTACAATGTTCTGAGCTTTCCCCCCTTCTTAC
>NW_026466683.1:0-14048 GCF_026875155.1 Cherax quadricarinatus
ACCACACTGGCAAAAGGGGCCAGAGAGTTGCAGGGGCAAAGCCCTGATGGGGGGTGATTTAAAAACCCAAAGGAGATCGATTGGGGAACTTGGGAGCGCATGGGGGCCAAGATACAGGGAAAGGGGCTAAGATGATGGGGTGGTACTGGAAACTTCATGTACCAGCACGTAAGGGACACTACAAGAGAGAGAGGAGAGGATGAACCAGCAAGGCTGGACTTAGTATTCACCATGAGTAGTGCAGATATTGAGGACATCACATATGAAAGTCCCCTTGGGGCTAGCGATCATGTGGTTTTAAGCTTCGAGTACACAGTAGAGCTACAAGTGGAGGGAGAAGCAGGAAGACCAGGACGAATGAAGCCAAACTACAAGAAAGGGGATTACACGAGAATGAGGAACTTCCTGAATGGGGTTCAGTGGGACAGAGAACTGGCAGGGAAGCCAGTTAATGAGGTGATTGAATATGTAGCAACAATATGCAAGGAGGCTGAGGAGAGGTTTGTACCCAGGAGTAACAGGAATAATGAAAAAGCCAGGATGAGCCCATGGTTCACCCAAAGGTGCAGGGAGGCAAAAAACAAGTGTGCTAAGGAATGGAAGAAATATAGAAGGCAAAGGACCCAGGAGAATAAGGAGAGCAGTCATAGAGCCAGAAACGAATATGCACAGATAAGAAGGGAGGCCCAAAGACAATATGAAAACGACATAGCAGTGAAAGCCAAATCTGACCCGAAACTGTTATACAGCCACATCAGGAGGAAAACAACAGTCAAGGACCAGGTAATCAGGCTAAGGAAGGAAGGATGAGAGACAACAAGAAATGACCGTGAAGTATGTGACGAACTCAACAAGAGATTCAAAGAAGTGTTCACATAGGAGACAGAAGGGGCTCCAGAAAGACGGAGAGGTGGGGCACACCACCAAGTGCTGGACACAGTGCACACAACCGAGGAAGAAGTGAAGAGGCTTCTGAGTGAGCTAGATACCTCAAAGGCAATGGGGCTGGATAACATCTCCCCATGGGTCCTGAGGGAGCAGAGGCGCTATGTGTACCCCTAAACAACAATATTCAATTCATCTATCGAAACAGGGAGATTGCCTGAGGCATGGAAGACAGCAAATGTAGTCCCAATCTTTAAAAAATGAGACAGACATGAAGCACTAAACTACAGACAAGTGTCACTGACATGTATAGTATGCAAAATCATGGAGAAGATTATCAGGAGAAGAGTGGTGGAACACCTAGAAAGGAATGATCTCATCAACAGCAGCCAACATGGTTTCAGGGATGGGAAATCCTGTGTCACAAACCTACTGGAGTTCTATGACATGGTGACAGCAGTAAGACAAGAGAGAGATGGGTGGGTGGAATGCATTTTCTTGGACTGCAAGAAGACGTTTGACACAGTTCCACACAAGAGATTAGTGCAAAAACTGGAAGACCAAGCAGGGATAACAGGGAAGGCACACAATGGAACAGGGAAAACTTTTCAGGGAAAACACAGCGAGTCATGGTACGTGGGGAGGTGGGGCAGAGTGGGGACCTGTGACCAGCGAGGGCCCCCGAGGGGTCATCCTAGGACCACGCGTTTCGGGATTTGTGAAAAACATGGCGGAAGGAAATTTGACTCTGAGGCCCTGTTTTTCAATGACGGGAAGTTGAGGGGAAGAAAACACTCGATCGAAGACCACAGAACTACAAAGGGATCTGAACAGGCTGCAAAACCTGGTCCACAATTGGCTCTTGGGGGTTTAAAAACCCACCAAATTTCAAAGTCATGAAAAATTGGGGAAGGGCAAAGAAAACCCCCAACGGAAACAAATCTAAAGGGGCCAAGACTCAAGCCCCCACTCAAGGAAAAAAACTTGGGGGGAGTAAACACCCGGGACATCCCCCGAAAAACGCACACAACCAAATAAAATGCGGGACATATGGCCCTAGCAACCCAGAAAAGCAAATTTCCCACATCTTAATAAGGGAACGTTTTGGGCCCTGACCCCGGTAAAGTTAGGCCCCCTATTGGGGTATCGGCCACCATTTTGGGGGCCCCCAAACCCAGCCAAGCCGTAAAAAACTAAGAAAGGCAAAGGTTTTCAACAAGACCCAGTCCCAACTAAGGGGTAAGTTTCCCAAAAGGGAGGGTTTTTGGGAAAAAACCTACACACGGAGGGCAAAGAGGGGGGACATAAACGCATATAAAATAGAGGAGGGAAATGACAAGGTGGACAAAGACAGGGTGTCCAGAAAATTGGGCCAAAAGTAACCCAAGGGGCCCAGTTTGGGAAATTGAAAAACACAGAGAATTTACAGGGGGTGTTTTGGGGAATTTTTTCTTCACCACAAAATAGGGCAGGAAGGGGAAAATTTGGGGAACGAGTAGTGGGGGCAGGATCCATCTAGCTCAAAACAGAGGGATGATATACTCACGGTTTAGGGGGAGTGACCAGTACGATCAGTGAAAAGGGGGGGGGAGCTCGGACTCGCCCCTGCAACCTCAAACTAGTGAGTACAGCTAGGGGGAGTACACAGGTTTAAACAGCTAGGGGGTACCGCAGGTGAGTAAACTAGGTAGTTTCAGCTAGGGAGTACAGCAGTGATTCAGCAGGGGAGTACAAAATAGGTGGGGTACAAACTGGGGGAAAACAATGATACGCTAGGTGAGTACAGCTAGGTGATACAGCTAGGTGAGTACCCGCTAGGTGAAGTACAGCTAGGGGAATACAGATTTGGGGAGTACGCAAAGGGGAGGGACAACTAGGTGAGTACAGCTAGGTGAAATAACAGCTAGGTAGTACACTAAGGGGAAAACAGCTAGGTGAAAATACTTTCTAGGTGGTAAAAACTAGGAACAGCTAGGTGATTTCGCTAGGTGGGGTAAACTAGGGAGTACAACTAGGTGAGTACAGCTAGGGGAGTAACAGCAAAGGGGAGTACAGCTAGGGGAGTACAGCTTGGGGAGTACAACTAGGTGGGTACAGCTAGGGGAGTACAGCCAAAGGGGATAAAAGCTGGGGGGAGACAGCTAGGTGAGTACACTTTGGTGGTACAACTAGGTGATTTCAGCTGGTGAGAAAAGCAGGGGGGTACACTAGGGGTAAAAACAGGTAGTACAGCTAGTTTAGTACATTTTCAGGGATACAGCAGGGGAAAACAGCAGGGGAGTACAGCTAGGTGATTCAGCTATTTAGTACACTAGTGATACACTAGGGGGGGTAAAAAGCCCACTGAGTTCAGCTAGGGGGTAAAAGCTAGGGGATTTCAGCGGTGAGTACAACAAAGGGGAGTACCGCTAGGGGAGTACACCAGGGGATTTCAGCTAGGGAGACAACTGGTTTAGTACAGCGGGGGAGTAAAAGCTAGGTGAGTAAAAGCTAGGTGAAAACAGCAGTGATACAAGGGTTTGGGATACGCTAGGGGAGTACAGCTAGGTGAGTACCGCAGGGATTTCAGCAGGGGATACAGCTAGGGGAGTTACAGGGTAGGGGAGTACAAACTAGGTAGTAAAAGCTAAGGGGTACAGCTAGGGGGGGTACAGCTAGGGAGTACGCTAGGGGAGTACAAAACTAGGGGAGTACACACATATTTACGTTTAAAAGTAAGTTTCCACACTGTCCTATCATCATTATAATTTTTGGGTTTTAAAACAAAAAGAAGCCCTAAAAAAAAAAAGGGCTATACAGCGCTGCTGTCCCCAACAACCCCCGGGAAAAAAAACCTTTAAAAAAAAAAAAAAAACCCTTAAAAAACAAACAATGGTGGAAACAAAAATTAATACCTTCTCTTTATTCAGTATTGGTAGGCCTTTAAAAAGAATACCAGTTATAGCCCAATTTTTTACATTTTTCTCGTTTTCCCCTTTCGATAATTTTAGAATACTTCTTTCCCATCAGCTTCAGACTTTCCCAAAAAAGTTAAAGTTTAAATAATAAATTTATCACAAACCTTTAAAATGCAAATTTACATATTACATTTAAAACTTAAGATTAGGGTTTAATTTGCGTAAGGGGAAAATCATTGTCGCCACAGTAGGCCCTTTAAAATGGCAAACCCTAGTGCAAAGGGGGAACCCAGGGTCGTTCAAAAATTTTTTGGGGGGGAAAGGGAAAACCCCTTTTTTAGGGTTATGGGAGCGAGATTTTGGGGCTTAGTGTGACCAAGGTGGGGAGAAATTTAGTTTAAAAAAAAAAGGGAAACACGGGGGGGTCGGGAACCTGTAATTCAGGAAGCGCGTTTCCCCAGGAAGCGCTGTAACTCAGGAAGCGCTTTAACTCCCGGAAAACGCGGGAACCAGGAAGCCCCTGTAAAATCAAGAAGCGCGTAACCAGGAAGCGCTTAAACTCAGGAACGCGTAACCAGGGAAAGGGTGTAACTCCGGGAAACGCTGTAAACCCAGGGAAACGCTGTAATCGGAAGGGTAAAACTCAGTGACTTTTCCAGCTTGTGAGTATTATTCCCTTTTTTTGACGCATAAGAAGAAAAATGCACTTTTTTTAAACATCCTTAACATTTCCGGGATAAAAACCCCTTTAAGTAACATATTAAGTACAGTCATTTTGAGTCAAGTAAACCCTTTTTTACACCCATATGAAAATCGAAATATAAAAGTAGTTGTTTTTAATTGTTAAGGTTTTTCCCTTTAAAAACATAGAATTATTTTGTAATGAAAAATTTTAACCTCAAAGGGCACACAAAAAAACCCCTCTTTTTAGAAACCAGTTTTTGGGAAATTGGGGAAATTCCCCCTTTTGTCCCGTAAGCAAAAATCCCACAAAATTTCTTCTACTCCACTTTGGGGCCTGTTTTGGGTACCGGCTCGTTTGGGGCCCCAAAAATCCACAAAGAGTTTTTGGATAGTACAAGAGCGAAATCTCGTTTGCCCCAGTCTCAAAGACTTGAGAAGTCTGACCCTGAACTTTATGAAGGGAACCCAAAGGCCCCAAGGGGGAAAATTGGGTTGGGGCCTTTTTTCCCAAAAGCTTCTTTGGGCCAAATTTTTCCCTTTTTCCCCAAAACTCACTTTTGAGGTAAAGCCCCCAATGGAGGGGCGATGGGGGGGAAAACCTTGCCATTTTGTTGCTTTAGGGCATTTGCGGGACGCGAGAAGTTTATCATGGCTTTTTTAAACTTGTACACATCATTAAAGAGGCAAACCACGGGCCCCGGGTTCCCTGAGATATTATTATTTTAAAACAAAGGGGGGAAACGCTAAACCCGGGGGAATTTTAAACGCCTGGGGGTGGGGGGAAGGCAAATTTTCTTAATTTTTGGGGAAATGGAGCACAAAATCCAAATTTCCCCCCAAAACAAAAGCCCCTCACCAAAACAAGGAACCTTCCTTTAGGGGAAAGTTTTTCTGAAAATACCACAAAAACTGACTAAACACCTTGATGGGGCCTCCCCCCCTGAGTTTGTGTCCCCGGGGACTTGGGGGAAAGGGGAGCAAAGGGTTTAAAAAACGCGAGGGGGTGCTCTCACAAATAGTCAATCACGATGGGGAGAACAATCGATTCCATTTTTGGGCACGTTTCCGCACACTTGGCTTTTTTTGCCCCTTTAACAAACAAACCCCTAACGATTAAAAAGGGCCCTTTATATCCATTTCGGGGGGTGCTCAAAGCCCCGCACCCGGAAATGGGGCTCCCTCATTTAAAAACTTTCCCGGGTTTTCTTTCTCCCACGACCCCCAAAAACTCGCATAAACCCCCAAAAAAACCAGTTTCCACACCCAAAACAAAACTTACCCAAACACCCTTTAAATAATTTCCACTCCTGGCCCCTCGGCTTTTATAAACCCCGGCCCTCTCCCTCTCCCAACCCTGCATCCTTTCCCCCATTTGGAAAGGGAAAATGGGTTTTTGAAAGTGTTACAATTTTTGGGCAATCCGATTAAAGTAATGTTGGGTTGATTTATTAAAATTTAAAAGGGCAAATGGGTAAAACAAAGGGGGGCATTAAAGCCGGAAAATTGGGGATCCACACTTTCCAGCCTAACAAAATTTTTTTTTCCCCCAATTTTAAAATTAAAAATAAAAAAGGGGCCCTGGGTAGGCCCAACCCTTTTTCTTTGATGATTTCCCAGTTTTTTTATTTCCCCTAAAATGTAAAAATGGTTCCGGGCCGAAAGGTTTATAAATTTTGACACAAAGTGCAGCACACGGGGTTTTCTTTTTGGGGAAACTTTTCACCACACAGTGGCCCCCCAATTTGGGCGATGAAGTCACTTTGGGGGGAAACGTTTCCATAGTTAAAAACCCCAATGTGGGCCCTTTTCTAATAATGTACTGGTAGAGCCCGGGCCCCGGGCCCCCCCTTCCTTCAGGGTTTTCACGGGAAAACCACTCCTGCAGGGGAGAAAGGCGTTGCATTGTGTGGGGTAGGGGGGTGCAGTTCCGCGGGCTGAAATCCCAGGGGTCGGGGGGGCGTGCAAACTTTTTCCCGTGTGTGGTGACCCAAAATCTCCCCCCTTTTTTGGGCCCCCACAGACGCCGGCTCTGAGTTTGTCTTTTGGGAACGTTCCGATCATGAAAATTTTTTTTCCTTTTTTTTTGGGGGGGGAAAAAAAAGGGAAAAAGTTGGTTTGAATTACCCCAAAATATTAAAGTAAAAGGGACAAAAATGGGAAATAATGTACATTTTTTTTGGGGAACGTTTCCCCCAGAGCTTTTCCAAAACCCTTAAAGGGTTGAAAAAGCCCTGGAACCCAAACGTTTTCCACAATAAATTTTACATTAAATTGCACTTGTGTCCCTTTTCTTTACAAAAAATATAATGAACAAACCCCATTAACATTTAACACTCAAAACACTTCCAAAAGTCCTCAACATTAACAACATTCCCCCACTCAACACCAAAAACTTGGAAATGGAAGTAGCCGTATTAAATTTTTTATTTAAATTTTTATTTTTATTTTTATTTTTTAAAATTTTTATTTTTATTATATTGGTTTTTAATTTTTATTAAAGATTAAGCCCCCCCAAACCCCAAAAAGGGAAATTTTTAGGGAAAGTAGCTTGGGAAAATATAGGTTTTAAACTTGTGTTATGGGGAGTTGGGGGGTTTACGAAAGGGCAAACATTTCAATATTTTTTAATTTTCTTGTCGTGGTTTTTCCTTTTTTTTAAAATTTGGGTTTTTTTTTTTGTCGGTTTAAAAACCTGATTCCCAGAGGGGGGGCACCGTCCCCTGGGGGGGGGTGGAAAAAGGGGGGGGGCGTTGAGGAAAAAAAGGGCGATAAGGGGGCGGCAACAGAGCCAAGGTATCGTTTGTTTAACAAAATCCATATGAGAAAATCTAAGTCACGAATACTTTAGAAACACAAACGCTTTACAAAGAATAAAATTAACAGGAATGGAAGAGGAAGAACTGATTTCACTCCAAAATGACACCGAGCTAATATTAAAGTTCAAAAAATCATATCAAGAATTTTGGCCAAAAAAAACGTTTCTACCCGGCATTGTGGAACAAAGTCAAGATGTACTTTATTGCCTTAACATTATATTTAGTAGAGCGAGGCTTCAGTGCAGTCACCAAGCTTCCTAACATTATATTTAGTAGAGCGAGGCTTCAGTGCAGTCACCAAGCTTCCTAACATTATATTTAGTAGAGCGAGGCTTCAGTGCAGTCACCAAGCTTCCTAACATTATATTTAGTAGAGCGAGGCTTCAGTGCAGTCACCAAGCTTCTTTCCAAGTTAGTTAGTGAATGCAGGGATCTAAGACTTGTTATTAGTTCCTTCAAGTCTGATAAGCTGATATTCCTTCACCAATTACATCTATCTCATTACAGCTGTGAAGACAACGTTGTTACAGATGAGATGTAAATTTACTCTTAATATTGTTAAACTGGTTTGCTGTGTTAATTTTTATTTGTGAAATAAATATGCTTGTTTATCATGTTAAATTAGTTACTGTTGTTTTGAATTTGCAGTAAACCTAATAGCAGGAAAGAGATGTTGTTGTAGGGGAGGGGGTTGCTAGGGGTGTGGCCTGGGAGCCAGGGGGGGGTTGCTAGGGGTGTGGCCTGGGAGCCAGGGGGGGGTTGCTAGGGGTGTGGCCTGGGAGCCAGGGGGGGTTGCTAGGGGTGTGGCCTGGGAGCCAGGGGGGGGTTGCTAGGGGTGTGGCCTGGGAGCCAGGGGGGGGTTGCTAGGGGTGTGGCCTGGGAGCCAGGGGGGTTGCTAGGGGTGGTGGCCTGGGAGCCAGGGGGGGGGGTTGCTAGGGGTGTGGCCTGAGAGCAGGGGGGGGGGTTGTAGGGGTGTGGCCTGGGAGCAGGGGGGGGTTGCTAGGGGTGGTGGCCTGGGAGCCAGGGGGGGGTGCTAGGGGTGTGGCCTGGGAGCCAGGGGGGTTGTGCTAGGGGTGGTGGCCTGGGAGCCAGGGGGGAGTTGCTAGTGGGTGTGGCCTGGGAGCCAGGGGGGGTTTGCTTGGGTGTTTCCTGGGAGCCAGGGGGGGGTTGCTAGGGTGTGGCCTGGGAGCCCAGGGGGGGGTTGCTAGGGTGTGGCCTGGGAGCCAGGGGGGGGGTTGCTAGGGGTGTGGCCTGGGAGCCAGGAGGGGGGTTGCTAGGGGTGTGGCCTGGGAGCCAGGGGGGGGTTGCTAGGGTGTGGCCTGGGAGCCAGGGGGGGGTTGCTAGGGGTGTGGCCTGGGAGCCAGGGGGGGGTTGCTAGGGTGTGGCCTGGGAGCCAGGGGGTTGCTAGGGGTGTGGCCTGGGAGCCAGGGGGGGGTTGCTAGGGGTGTGGCCTGGGAGCCAGGGGGGGTTGCTAGGGGTGTGGCCTGGGAGCCAGGGGAGGGGGGTTGCTAGGGGTGTGGCCTGGGAGCCAGGGGGGGGGCTGCTAGGGGTGTGGCCTGGGAGCCAGGGGGGGGGTTGCTAGGGTGTGGCCTGGGAGCCAGGGGGGGTGCTAGGGGTGTGGCCTGGGAGCGAGGGGGGGGGGTTTGCTAGGGGTGTGGCCTGGGAGCCAGGGGGGTTGCTAGGGGTGTGGCCTGGGAGCCCGGGGGGGGTTGCTAGGGGTGTGGCCTGGGAGCCAGGGGGGTTGCTAGGGGTGTGGCCTGGGAGCCAGGGAGGTTGCTAGGGGTGTGGCCTGGGAGCCAGGGGGGGGGGTTGCTAGGGGTGTGGCCTGGGAGCCATGGGGGGGTTGCTAGGGTGTGACCTGGGAGCCAGGGGGGGTTGCTAGGGGTGTGGCCTGGGAGCCAGGGGGGGGTTGCTAGGGGTGTGGCCTGGGAGCCAGGGGGGGTTGCTAGGGGTGTGGCCTGGGAGCCAGGGGGGGTTGCTAGGGGTGTGGCCTGGGAGCCAGGGGGGGGTTGCTAGGGGTGTGGCCTGGGAGCCAGGGGGGGTTGCTAGGGGTGTGGCCTGGGAGCCAGGGGGGGTTGCTAGGGGTGTGGCCTGGGAGCCAGGGGGGGTTGCTTGGGGTGTGGGCCTGGGAGCCAGGGGGGGGTTGCTAGGGGTGTGGCCTGGGAGCCAGGGGAGGGGGGTTGCTAGGGGTGTGGCTGGGAGCAGGGGAGGGGGTTGCTAGGGGTGTGGCCTGGGAGCCAGGGGGGGGTTGCTAGGGGTGTGGCCTGGGAGCCAGGGAGGGGGGTTGCTAGGGGTGTGGCCTGGGAGCCAGGGGGGTTGCTAGGGGTGTGGCCTGGGAGCCAGGGGGGGGTTGCTAGGGGTGTGGCCTGGGAGCCATGGGAGGGGGGTTGCTAGGGGTGTGGCCTGGGAGCCAGGGGGGGGTTTGCTAGGGGTGTGGCCTGGAGCCAGGGGAGGGGGGTTGCTAGGGGTGTGGCCTGGGAGCCAGGGGGGTTGCTAGGGGTGTGGCCTGGGAGCCAGGGGAGGGGGGTTGCTAGGGGTGTGGCCTGGGAGCCAGGGGGGTTGCTAGGGGTGTGGCCTGGGAGCCAGGGGGGGGGTTTGCTAGGGGTGGGCCTGGGAGCCAGGGGAGGGGGGTTGCTAGGCGGTGTGGCCTGGAAGCCAGGGGGTGGGTTGCTATGGGTGTGTCCTGGGAGCCAGGGGGGGGTTGCTAGGGGTGTGGCCTGGGAGCCAGGGGGGGGTTGCTAGGGGTGTGGCCTGGGAGCCAGGGGAGGGGGTTGCTAGGGGAGTGGCCTGGGAGCCAGGGGGGGTTGCTAGGGGTGTGTCCTGGGAGCCAGGGGAGGGGGTTGCTAGGGGAGTGGCCTGGGAGCCAGGGGGGGTTGCTAGGGTGTGGCCTGGGAGCCAGGGGAGGGGTTGCTAGGGGTGTGGCCTGGGAGCCAGGGGAGGGGGTTGCTAGGGGAGTGGCCTGGGAGCCAGGGGGGTTGCTAGGGGTGTGGCCTGGGAGCCAGGGGGGGGTTGCTAGGGGAGTGGCCTGGGAGCCAGGGGGGGTTGCTAGGGGAGTGGCCTGGGAGCCAGGGGGGGTTGCTAGGGGTTGTGGCCTGGGAGCCGGGGGAGAGGGTTGCTAGGGGAGTGGCCTGGGAGCCAGGGGGGGCTGCTAGGAGTGTGGCCTGGGAGCCAGGGGGGGTTGCTAGGGAGTGGCTTGGGAGCCAGGGGGCGGTTGCTAGGGGTGTGGCCTGGGAGCGAGGGGGCTTGCTAGGGGTGTGGCCTGGGAGCCAGGGGGGGTTGCTAGGGGTGTGGCCTGGGAGCGAGGGGGGGGTTGCTAGGGCTGTGGCCTGGGAGCCAGGGGGGGTTGCTAGGGGTGTGGCCTGGGAGCCAGGGGGTGTTGCTAGGGGTGTGGCCTGGGAGCGAGGGGGGTTGCTAGGGGTGTGGCCTGGGAGCCAGGGGGGGGGTTGCTGGGTGTGGCCTGGAGGGCGAGGGGGGGGTTGCTAGGGCTGTGGCCTGGGAGCCATAGGGGGTTGCTAGGGGTGTGGCCTGGGAGCCAGAGGGTGTGCTAGGGGTGTGGCCTGGGAGCCATGGGAGGGGGGTTGCTAGGGGTGTGGCCTGGGAGCCAGGGGGGGGTTGCTAGGGGTGTGGCCTGGGAGCCAGGGGGGGGGTTGCTAGGGGTGTGGCCTGGGAGCCAGGGGGGGGGTTGCTAGGGGTGTGGCCTGGGAGGAGGGGAGGGGTTGCGGGGGGAGTGGCCTGGGGGGAGGGGGGGGGGTTTTGCTAGGGGAGGGGCCCTGGGACCAGGGGAGGGGGGGGGCGCCAACTTAAAAATTTGGAAACCACAGCCCTTTTGCTTAAAAGTTCCCCACAATTAAGAGAATGATCATTGGGGAACAAAATTTAGTAAACTAAAATCTGCCGTTATTCCAACACACTTAAAAAATACTTTTATGATTATTGTTTTGTAAGGGTTGAAAAAGCTGGGAGTGCGAAACGTTCCCCACAAAAAAAATTCACTTTAGTTGCTTTTTGGCCCTTTGATTTTTCTACTGTAAGTCAAATTTGAAAAACATGTTTTTAGAATTTTTTGATCCAGATTCATGAAATTAATATTTCTTCAGCATTGTCATTTAGGCACCAATTGGTGGGAAAAACCCCCCCCAAACCCACGGGGGGGGTTTAGACCCGCGATCAGAGAGTCAAAAAACCCCAAAAACCGACGGTTAGCCACGGGGACCGGGATTTTTATGACTTGATGGGGGTTTTAACCCCACCTTGGGTTGGTTATTTACAATCGTTTTACAATTTCTGGTCATTCTTGAAAAAACAAGCGAAACGAATAACAAAACCCAAAAAATTATAACATTTTATTACCGAAATTTTTAAATATGAATGATGTTCTTTGATAGGGAAAGTTTACCAAAGGCAGGTTTTGGGGAAAACCCTTTTTTCCCAAGGGAATTAAGCTCCCTGCTTTGACTAACTATTACCCCCGTTTCCAGATAATTTTTTCCCCCTTACAGGTTAAACACTCTGAATACTATGTAATAATTTTTGGTATAAATTAATCAAAGTTTTATAATTTTTAATAAAAAACAAAAAATAACTTCATTAGTAATTATAAATAATAATTACCACGTAGCTTTATTTAAAGGGAAAAAAAACAATAACGGGTAATGAAGAGAAAAGAAAACTAAAACTGAAAAAAAATAATTATCAGCAGCAGTATTGACTTGTGGAAAATTGATTTATTGAATGTATATTATGTACATAACAGAAATGAACAAAAAAAATTATTATTTTCAGTTAACAGTGAATTTGGGACATCGGTCGCAAAAATGTCCCCCTTCGATCCCTACCACTGTCATATCCACAAGTTGCTCGGGATCTATTAATAAAAGAAAAATACATCACCGGAATGGGGAAAAATTTTAAAATTTGTGGATGTATTTTAAAATTTAAAAAAAAAGATTATTTTTATAAAACATTTATATAACAGAGGAGAATATATTTAATATAAACTCACCAATTTGACGGGGATTTTAAATTTTCACTACAGGCCTCCCCCACCCCTTTTGCCAAATTATAAAAATTTTCTGGCCAGAATTTAAACATAAATTAGACAGCTTATCTGAGGTTCCGGGAGTTGTCCTGTCCTGTGCCTGATACTCAAGTTATGCGGGAAATGCACACCCAACAATTTCGTCTCCTATTTGAGAGGTGTCAATCCAATTTTAATTCTAGACAGAAAAAATTTTTGCCCAATATTCACTAACGGTTGACCAGTTCAAACAGCAAAGGCGAGTGCTTTTGTGCAGGTGCAGCTTTCCCCTTTTTTTGACTAAAATTATCAAAAAAAGATGGCATCTTTTTCATTAACTACGTATTTCGGAAAATATATACGTTTTTCCACGATCTAATAATAATAATAATAATTAAAAATTTAAAAATTATAAAAAAAAATAATAAAATGCAAAAAAAAATTTCTTATTTCCAAAAGAGCTTTTCAAGGAAAATATAACCACATAAAATTAAAAAAAAAAAAGTGATTCCGAAGTAGTGAGTGTTTCAGGTATGCCAGTGATGTTTTACTTGCTTGTTCCGAAGTTGTGAGTGTTGAGGTATGCCAGGACTGTGTACTTCAGCTTGTTCCCGAAGTATGTGAGTGTTGCAGGTTGCCAGTGACGTGTACTTCAGCTTGTTCCTGAAGTAGTGACTGTTGCAGGTACTGCCCTGATGTGTACTTCAGCTTGTTCCCGAATATGTATGTTGCAGGTACTGCGAGTGACTGTGAATTCAGCTTGCCGAAGTATGTACTGTTGCAGGTACTGCCAGGATGTGTACTTCAGCTTGTTCCCGAAGTTGTTGTTGCAGGTACTGCCAGGATGTGTACTTTTTGTTCTGAAGTATGGGAAAGGTTGCAGGTACTGCCCGTGACTGTGTACTTCAGCTTGTTCCGAAGTATGTGAGGTTGCAGGTAGCCTGGACTGGTACTTCACTTTTTTCCTGGTATGTGAGTGTTGAGGTATGCCGGACTGTGTATTCAGCTTTTTCCTGAAGTATGTGAGTGTTGCAGGGATGCCCGTGACTGTGTAAATTCCTTTTTTCCTGAAGTATGGGTGTTGCAGGGACTGCCCGTGACTGTGTACTTCAGCTTCTTCGTCCAGTCTTGTATACTTGGGGGTGATGCAGTGGGTGGTGATCAAACTGGGGTGGTTCGCAGGTCAAAGTGGGCACCCCTGCCTGGAGGTGCTGCTGCTGGTAATATCTTTCTTGGTCAGGTAAGCTTCCCCCTTTTCAGTGTCCACTTTATTGGTCAGGTAAAAATTTCCCCTGCCAAGCCCGCTGATCTTTTTTGGTTAAAACAAAAAAAAACCCCTTATCGTATTTTTCCCCGTTGTTTGGCGAGGTTTCCGTCCATAGACAAATTATTTTTTTTGTGATACGGTAATCGTTGGATAATCAGGCTTTCTAAAAGGGGATTTCAAATGGTTTTTTCTTCCCCCCAAGGTTTTATTTTAACTTTACACGCCACATTCCCCTGCTTTCTTTTTTAACCTGGTAAACCTAACTGGAAAAAAGGGTTCAAGGAACCCTTTTAAAAAGTACGAATCCCTTTGACTTTTAAAACCTTAAAGCAAAATTTGGTTATGTTTATAAAACCCGTCAAGGGAGGTTCCTTTAATTGCTGGGGGAGGGCTCTTGATTAGAGAATTGGTTTTTGTCCCCGGTTCCCCGAATTGAGTCTGAAAACCTTCCTCCTCCCCACATGCGGATAATCCCACGGTTT
>NW_026466684.1:0-12803 GCF_026875155.1 Cherax quadricarinatus
AATTCAAAAATAACAGCCCGGACGCCAATGGTTTTAAGCGGGAAAAATTCAGATTCAGTAGGGATATAGAAAAGCACTGGTTTAGTAATAGAGAGTTGTGGATGAATGGAACAAACTCCCGAGTACAGTTATGGAAGCTAAGACGTTGTGTAGTTTTAAAAATAGGTTAGATAAATACGTGAGTGGGTGTGGGTGGGTGTGAGTTGGACCTGACTAGCTGGTGCTGCTGGGTCTGGTGCCGTGCTCCTTCCTTAATTAAGTGGAGGTGTTACAGTGACATAAGGCGGTACATAAGCTCCATCCTGTCACTCAGCTCCATATTGTTTCAGACTATGGAACAATACTCTTCTCCAGACTGAGGACTGACCACCTCAAAATTTCAAGGTGATGGACTGATTACATCGTCTTCACGTCTCTTCTGTCAACTTTCTGTACTCAACTGAAGAAGTCTACTGTGTAGGCGTAACGTTTCGAAATAAAGATACCTAACTGTTGCATATGTGTCTTACCTAACAACCTGTCGGATTTTAATACCATTTTAATAAGTGGAGGTAACCTGACTGGGTGGGCCATTGGTTTAAGCCGGGAGTTGACATAGACCTGCCCCGCATGGGCCAGTAGGCCTGCTGCAGTGTTCCTTCTCTCTTATGTTCTTTAATATATATATATATATATATATATATATATATATATATATATAAAAAAGAGGTTTTGTGTGCGAGGGGCTTGGACTTCCAGCAGGCATGCATGAGCGTGTTTGATAGAGTGAATGGAGACAAATGGTTTTTAATACTTGACGTGCTGTTGGAGTGTGAGCAAAGTAACATTTATGAAGGGATTCAGGGAAACCGCAGGCCGGACTTGAGTCCTGGAGATGGGAAGTACAGTGCCTGCACTCTGAAGGAGGGTGTTAATGTTGCAGTTAAAAACGTAGTGTAAAGCACCCTTCTGGCAAGACAGTGATGGAGTGAATGATGGTGAAAGTTTTTCTTTTTCGGGCCACCCTGCCTTGGTGGGAATCGGCCAGTGTGATAATAAAAAAAAATAATATATATATATATATATATATATATATATATATATATAAATATAAATATATATATATATATATACTAGCAATACTGTATAAAGAAGGTAGACAATCAACCTAATAAAATTTTGTGACCCACAAGACTATTGTTTTTGTAGCTTTTTGTCTTAAAATTGTGTGTGTGCATTTCTCATTTTTACGTACATATTCAGAAAATAAAGTGTAAACAACATAAAACTTAAGCAATGTTTTTAAGATGTATAGTAAAAACAAATGAAAGTAGATTATGGTAGGGAAGGGTATCGGTTCGCCTATCTACTAAAAGGGAAATTTTTTCTTAGGAAGAAGTTTTTCTTTACGTACTAATACTAGGCAGCATTTATTCAGCGCGAAAGTATACTCTACATTCTTAAATAGGTGAGTAAATGACTTCGTGTCTCACAAACTTGTAATTGTATGTGTATGTGCTTACCATCACTAGCACAAACTCTTTAAGTAATGACACGTGAGTTCCCACCATGCATGTATTTGACCACATTAATTTACCTGCTTTAAAATAATACTACGTACCCAAAATCAAAACTACATTGAAGTTAGTAAGTAGAAATCTCATATCACTGTATTTTTGCTGTATCGTTTAATTTCGTCTGATTATTGACTGGCGAAATCGTAACTAACGACTGTAAAAAACTCAAGGAACATTTGGGGCTAAAACCAATGACAAGCCATTCCTAAAACAGCATAGAGTAGGAGAATTGGCCGAAGAGACCAAGGGCTCGAGATAAACCACTCTGAAGAGGCTCTGGAGCTTATTTCAACACTTTCAAGACCTTTGGCAGGTGAAGCTTAATACTCCAGAAGGTCCAGGAGTTGTAGTTGAACACATATGAGGAATTTGGAACTCACCCAGTCGTACACTGATCACATTTATGCAGTATCACACTGTACCTACACTGTGCATGTGCCTCAAGAAAACTCGAGAATTCCAGAATTGGTAGCTTAATTAACTTTCTTAAAAGGTCTGAGAACTGTAACTGGAACTTAACCCTGTGTAATAGTAAATTTTTTATGTGTAACACAATAGACTATGCATAAATACTTCTTCCATAAACTTACGACCGTGAAGCACTTTTAACATCAATACAAGTATACGGTAAAAAAAATAAAATTCGTGATACGTAATAAAACCAGTGAGCTGTAGTCAAGACTTTAGCGCTTCTTTTTGATTATAATAATAATTTAGTCAAGACTCCAACACTAGGTCGTGGGCCCGCTCTGCCAAAGAGCCATTCCCACAAAAATTCTCTACCATTTCTAATGGGTATCTGCTTTTAAAATTTTTTATACTTTAAAATTTCAAAATGTCCCTAAAACGTTGTTAAATTTTTCAGTTAGTCTATTTTTAAATTATTTATAATCTGTAAGAAAAGCATTTTTTAAAAAATAATGCAAATCTACCAGAGCTAGCAGGGTTGCAAATCTTAGAGATCGAAATTAAATTAAATTTAGCAGCTTGGAATTTTGAACAATCAAATATCAATCCAGCACTTTTTCTATGTACGAAAGTTAACATTGAAGGAGTGAAATCAATGAGGAAAAAACATTCATAAAATATTGCGTAAAAATGATATTCCAGGGTTCACAGTTTCTGCAAAAAAATGAAAATTGTTATTTAAAAAAGGGGAAGATTAATTAAAATCTTGCACATTGGCTTTGAGAGATCAATGCCGATCAAAAAGACAAATTTTCCGATTAGAGCAAAAAAAAGAAAAGTATACCGATTTATTTTAAAAAAATTGGCAAATTGGGCTCATGCAGCTCAATAGTAAAGTGAGCTATCCTGTATAAATGGTTATAACTATGATCATAATTTTAAAGGGGTAGACCGTAAGCCAGCGGAAGGCCTCAGTCGGATGACCAAAAGCTCAATGGCGGATCATCAATCTTATACGTAACCATGAAAATCTGAAACTGATATGATGAGGCTTCTCAGGTTATAAACGATAACTTCGAGGAAGTAAAAAAAAAAAATCGTTTTAAGTGTCACATCCATGGAACAATCCATGGAGGCGCTACTGCTTCCATGGATTTTTTTAAAAATTCCTTTATGAATCTGCTTTATACTTAAAAATTTCACAATTTTTAAACTCCAGAGGTGCAGGTTTCGTGAGATAGGTTTAAATAGCTTTCTTTAAAAAAATAAATTTACAGCGTTTCGCACCCTTTTTTTTTTTTTGGGGGGGGGGGGGAGGAAAATGATTTACCTAAGGGTTTGTATTTTTTAACACACAAACATTTTGGCTTGGGCGGGGAATGATTTTCTGGTATATAATTACTTAATGTTACACACCTGTTTTTTTTTTCTAGACATTTAAGCTTAAGTCGATACCTGAACTCGAGAGTGTACTCACCCTATTTTTATTATATAGATGTTATTTTTACTATATATATTACAAATTACTCTGAGGGGATCTTTGGGATCGCTTTAGGATTAAAATTTTTTTTGCTACCACACGTTTTTGTTTTATTATTTTTTAAAAAAATTTTCAAGTATTTTTTATGTTTATTTTTTTTATTATTTTGGGGATTTTTAAATTAAATTTATCACCTGATAATATTTATTTTATATCTTCTAAATACAATACATACTTTAAATTGACTTATAAGTTAGGATAACTCACAGGGTTTGCTTACTCTGTACCATGGCATAAAGAATTAAAACAAAATTTCCCCCGTCTGCCATTTTACGGTCCTGCTGCTCCTCAAAAACATTTTTACTCAAAATTCAGTATTATCTCGGGTTTCCAATAACATTTATTTTTTTTCCTTTCATTCCTGTGAAACAAATTTTAAAAATTCTCTCTATCTAATTAAGAATACAAAGGGAAAAAAAATTACAAACTGCTCTCTGTACTGAGGGGTTTTTGGCCCGGCTTTTATTGTTATGAATTCATTTTTTTATGTACTTCTTTTTTTTGTTGTTTAAATTACTCTTCAAGGGGGGGGCATTTTTTTTTTATAAAGTGCAAGCGTCGCCCCCCTCGAATTTTTATGTGCACACATAAAATTTCACGTGTGTGTGGGGAAAGTGATTTTGTATTTGTAAATCATACCTAATACGGGAATAAAATTGTTTTTCTTTTGGGTCAAATTTTTCAAATTTAAATTTTTTTGGTTATAACACACACTCCTCACTTTTGAGAAAAACGTTTGACAACCTTTAGGGCCGATTTATAACGTAAAACACCTTGATTGATAACTAAAAAACTTTCTGCACGTTTTTTTTGTTACAAACTTTTAGTTCATTTTTCCCTGTTGATGGTTCAACTCTTTAACTTTCCTTTTTAATTTATGATTTGTTAGCTTTGACTTCCCCTTTCTTATTTAAATTTAAACCCAAATAATTAAAATTCTTTAAGGTTTTTTTCATCTTCAAATTTTATGATTTTTTTGGGTCAAAGCCTTTGTAAAACTTTTTGGACTTTTTTTAAAAATTTTTTAAATTTTTTGGTGTGGAAAATGTACATCCCTTTTTTTTTGGGGGGGAATAAAATTAAAATAGGCTTTTTATCATGATTTCGATGCCATATCTGATAACTTCACCCTTCAATCTGTAATTAAACAACGTTTTAAGCGGTTTTTTGCTTAAAGTACTTGGGGATTTTTGGGTATTAGTTTCTTAGAAATGTTTCACTAAATTTGGCATTTTATTCCTAATTTACCATTTTTATTAACATTTGGGCTTTTAAATTTTCCCTAATGATTGGAATGCCTTTTTCTGTTCCCCTTTAGATATTCAGGGCCCTATTTGCTTCTTTTTCAGCTTTGCCACCGCTGCACTTTGCATCGGCACGGGGGCCGGGGGAAAAAAAATACGGGATGCCGTTCTCGGCCCCACAGCGACGAAATATTCTATTACATTGTTATTTTTTTTATTATGTATTATATTAAATTTTTTTTTCTATCTGGTCTTAATTTAAAATCCTCTGTGGCTCCCTGGGGATTGGGTATGTCCTCATTCATAACGGGGATGGGTTTATATGGGGGGGGGCCCGGTCGTAGAGGCTTTAAGGCCAACCCAGCAAAAAACCCCCCCACTTGGGGCTCAAGGGTACTTTTTGTCTACTTAGGGAAAATATTTGGAGAGAAGTAAATAAAAAAATGACTTAAGGAATGCAGTTAGAACGATAGATCTATAACCCCTTGATAAACATGAACAAAATAAGTATTTTAGGAGCAACTTGCAATTTAAAAACATAGTATGGGAAGGGTTAGGTTGGGGACAAGTACTTCTGGGAGTTGGGGACACAGATATGACAAACTAAATGCAAATTATTGATCAGGGATATGGGCCCCTTTTTGAAACATGTGCTTAAAATTTTCCCCTTATTAGGAATACAAAACAGTATAATAACCTATTACATTCAAATAATTTTTTAATAAAATAAAATACCATATATCAACAAATTTCCTAAAATTTTATGTAACAGATAATGAACTGTAATATGTAATAAAAAAACCCTTATACACTGTTAACCCTTTTGGGGGTATTCCTACCTTTTTGTTTCCATATGGTCGCTCTACCCTCCACAGAGGATATGGGGTTCACAATAAACACCACTTTGGGGGCAAAAAACTTAAAATCAAGGGAAGCTAGGCTGTTGACAGCGGGGGCCCTTCCTCGTCTGACTACTGTATATTATATATATAAATATATATATATATATATTATATATATATATATATATATACAAGGAATTCACGAGAGCATGCGAAATATACACAAACACTGATCTCTGGCTGAAGGAGACTCGAACCTACGAACCTTAGGACAAGGTACGCATGCTTTAACCAATCTACCCACATTGGACAATACCTTGGCATGTAGCATGAGCTACACGTTTGACCCAAAGGGCAGCCACTTTCAAGGAGAAGCTTACAGCTTTTCATCTCATCCCCTGCATGCACCCAGCCTTACTAGAGATTTGAACAATGCAAGGAATTCGCGAGAGCATGCGAAATATACACAAACACTGATCTCTGGCTGAAGGAGACTCGAACCTACGAACCTTAGGACAAGGTACGCAGTGCTTTACCAATCTACCTACACTGGACAATACCTTGGCGTGTAGCATGACTACACGTTTGATCCAAGGCAGCCAGCTTTCGGGGAGAAGATTTAAACAGCTTTTCATCTCTCCCCTGCATCATCAGCCTTACTAAAGATTAAACAATGCAAAGGAATTCGCGAGAGCATGCGAAATATACACAAACACTGATCTCTGGCTAAAGGAGACTCGAACCTACGAACCTTAGGACAAGGTACGCAGTGCTTTACCAATCTACCCCACACGGACAATACCTTGGCGTGTAGCATGAGCTACACGTTTGATCCAAGGCAGCCAGCTTTCAGGGAGAAGGCTTACAGCTTTTCATCTCATCCCCTGCATGCATCACCTTACTAGAGATTTGAACAATGAAAGGGAAATTTCGCGATCAAACGTGTAGCTCATGCTACACACCAAGGTATTGTCCATGTGGTTAGATTGGTAAAGCACTGCATACCTTGTCCTAAGGTTCGAAAGGTTCGAGTCTCCTTCAGCCAGAGATCAGTGTTGTATATATATATATATATATATATATAATATAATATATATATATATATATATATATATATATATATATATATATATTATAAAACAATCACTGTGAAAGAGTAGTGAAATTCCAAGCGCTTTCGTGACTACTCACATTGTCAAGGAACATAGTTTCCTTGACAATGTGAGTAGTCACAAAAACGTTTGGGAAATTTCAATACTCTTTCACATGGTTTTTTTCATATTTTAAAATCACCTGTTTACTGTGATTTTATTGCAATATATAATATATATATAAATATATATAAAATATATATATATATATATAAAATATAATATATATATATATATATATATATATTAAGATGTTTACTGTTTTGTATTTTAAATATTTTATTAAGCGTCACTGCAAACACGAACTAATTTCATCACAGTTGTGTCATAGCGGGAAATGTACGGTCGCTGTTGTGTTGTAAATTATCCTTTTATTTAGTAAAAATTTTGGGTAACATTGATGATTTATTGCATATTTGTGTATGTGTGGCACCGTATCCATCCTCATCCCCATTAGTGTATTTCACATTTGAATGTACTATATCCCTATGTTGTATTGATTTAGGACAAAGTATTTTCATTGTCATTACCCTTTATATCTTTCGTAGTACGTAGTACAAGCAAAACACAACATAAAACAAACAATCCGTACACTTGACAATGCTAATATAGTTTTCACGTTACAATAGGAAACATAACTTCAAGGGAAAGCATCCAAATTTTTGCTTAAAATTTAAAAATGTCAGTAATTAAGTTACATAACAGTGGGGGTATCGTCTGGCAGCGGGGGATAAACCTCTTATTTAGTTGGAAACAACAAACTCACAATGTACAGTGGAGAGCTAGTAGCAAATAGACTCGAAATCCAACGTGGTTTTTATTTAAACAGTACAGTAGGTTTAATTGACAAGCTGTAATTCATTTTTTCTAAAAAAAATTTTGTTTTTTGTTAAAAAAAGATTTTGCATTTAACCAGCACTCCGACATCTCTTTTCTAGATTTTTAGATAATTATCAACTACCTCGAATAAACTGACAACTAATTCAGAGACTTGTTGTGTAAATTTAATTCAGGAGACAGGCACATTTGTACTTTTAATAGTGGAATTTTTAATAATTTGAATTTTTAATAATTTTATCATCACTTCTCCCAGTGTTGAGTATGTGCAGATGCCTTTAAAGTCACTATGGGCCAATTATGTACTGGTGATGGACGAAATTAGTGAAATGTTTGATGACTTTGCTCTGTCTTATAGCATATATATTCGACTCCTGGTGCGATGCATGTAATATATAACTGCTTCATAGAAATATCCCTCGTAATTCATGTAGGGTGCAGAGGAAACACAAAGGAAACCAAACAGCAGATTACATTCAGCCTAACAAAGTTTTATTTATGGAAAACTTTAAATATGCAGACATTTTTAAATATATTTAAGGTTTAAATACAACTTCTGACTGTTGCATATTAACCATCGAATAAACACAAAATAATTTGTATTTTTGTTTTAAACTCTACGCATTGTTGCGTGTTAGAATGTGCTTGGGCAGCTTTGATATATTTTTTTTATGAATCAGTATTTCCATGGCTTTGGATAATGGCATACACTTGTTTTAAAAACATTTCTTAATCTGTGCGTTGCACTGCTGAATAAATTTTAGTTTCATATGATTTACTTCCTAATCTGGATATTATTGCAGCACGGCGCGGAACACTCCAGTTTGTCCAACATACTAAGTCAAGGTAACCAAAATTGCAAGCAGTGCAGTGTTGTAGAACACACCGCCTCTGTACACAATGAGCATGAGTTTCTCTGATCGAAATTTTTAATTATATAACAATAAAGCAAAATATTATGTTGTTAATTTCTGCTTCAGTACCATGCCTATTTGTTTATAAACATTATCACCATTACACAGGTATTTTTATTCATAAGATCTATGGCGTCTTGGAAAATTGCGCTTAATAAATTTTCACGATATATGTTACTCTTCACCTAGCACGTTAAAAATCTTGTTCAGTTTCTTTTTTTCCATTTTAAGTTAGTTAACCTGCGATCGTTGACGGTAAAGTGGTGGTATAACTTTTGCTTCTTAGTTTCATGTCATCAGCGAATTTTGATATTATACAGTTCATTATCGATTCCATTTATATACGATACATAAAGAATAAAACTGTTTCAAAGACTAAGCCTCATGGCACTTCACCTAGATCTAGCCTCGCGCTTTTGCTTTCAGGAAATTCGCGCTGTTATTTTGGAAATATATTTACGTAACTTACACCTAACAAATTAAGTGAATATTTATGGCTGTTGATCAAATATAACTGATGTTTTTATTATCTGAACTCGGTTATTTATAGTTCGTCTGGCATCTTCATGAAGACCGAGTAACAGAATATTGAAGTTGTTACTCGAAAGTTCTACAATTGTCATTGAAATTGAGAGTAAGCGCTCTAAGAAACATAAAGTATGTAGATGTGGAAAAATCTGAAAACCTGCTTCATTGGCAAGAAAAGCATTTAAGTGATATGACTAGAGGACGTATAAAATGTAATAATTTTATCTAAAAAATATTATGTTCGGTATAAAATAAAATAATCCAATAAGTGGAATTTAATACAATTTAATCCGGGAAAACCTTTATTTTGCATGTTTCACCCACAGGAAAATATTGTCAAATACCAAAACCAAGAAATTTTAAGTGTCCTCCACGCCCAATTTGAGTCACCTGTTAAATAATCACTATTGGTGAGCTTTTGTCTTTGATTTAGATTAACAGAAGATTAAACCCATATTCTGTCGTCCGTGTCAATAGCTTTTACTATAGCGTACCTTCGCGATACAGACTATATAGTATATATGTCGTCTCGAATACGTAAAACTTGCGATTTTGGCTGAAATATCAACGCTCTTCTTGCCGAATAAAGCAAGCGAAAATTTGTGTATGCAAAAATTTCGTGAAAACCATCTGAATCTAACGAAAAAATATATTTTATTGTGTTTATTATTAAATTATTGTAAACATATCTAAAATATATTTAGTTGGATTAGACTAAATTAAATTGCGCTTGTTTAAATAAGGTTAGGTAAATTTTCTAAGGTTCTTCTGGTACAAAATTATTAATTTTTAAATTAACATAAATGAAAAGAATATATATTTAAACGTATAAGAGAAATATTTAGATAGGACTAATTTTAAATGAGTTCTTGCTAATTGACCAATTTTACCTATTCGGCATGACATATACACCAAGAGGTATGTGCTTCTGCATATATACACCGTTAGTTTGCTTGATCCCTTTCTTGGTGATTTTATCCTGATGTGGTGTTTGGTTGGACTGCGCTTTAACGAATTTTGTGCAGGTGATATGACGTGTCTTTACAACGGAGAGGGTTATTATCTTATTATATGAGGCATTATTTATGATGTATAAATCTAAATTGCAAGTATATATATCCTCATGGCGTAAAGGCGCTGAAGAAATCTCATTTCTTCTCCGTCCAGCAGGTATGTAGTGTGAGTGTATTTAGAGGTGTGGACGCTGTAAGTGGCTGTGTCTTGGAGCAGAAGGCGGCACTTCCAGTGATGTACGACGCAGTATATCCTCCCGAGGTGAAGTTTCTCTTAGGTTTTTGTAGCAAAACAGTAGGTTTTGCAGACATTTTATACCAAGAAGACATTTTATGGGTTTCTGTTATTGCGTCTGTTTATAAAAAATGAAAAGATTTGGAAAAAAAAATTAATAAATTTTCAATCTGGTTTGGCATGAATCTGCAAGGATTTTTGTTATTTATTTTGTTGATTTTGCTTAATACTACTATACTAGTGGCGCACAGTCCAGTATTTTTTAAGGATAATGTTTTAGTTATTTCCAGAGTTCAAAATTTTTTCAGAGATCTCAGACTACTTGACCGATTGAAATTAAAATGTGCATATTATTATTATTATTATTATTATTATTATTATTATTATTATTATTATTATTATCCATAAGGATAATGTTTAGTTATTTCCAGAGTTCAAAATTTTTTTCAGAGATCTCAGACTACTTGACCGATTGAAAATTAAAATGTGCATATTATATTATATATTATTATAATTATTATTATTATTATTATTATTATTCATAAGCGTTAAACCAGTTAGGGGTTGTACAGCTCCTGGGGAACGGAAGGAAAATATTTTTTTATCTGAGCAAGGGAAGAAGGTTTAAATTCCTTGGATATACTTTCACTAGTATCAAGGCACCTCCATGAAAAGTAAAATGTGTAGAGTTAAATTCGTTGACTCCTGTGGGGTTCTTGAGGGATAATTGCAAGCGTGGCTTCATAAACTCATTTCCTTCGGTGAGCGATTGAGTTTAGCTCATCTTATGTGCATGGGATTTTCACCCTTCAGAATATTGACGTTTCTATACGTTTTGTGTTCACTCTTATTAGTAATAAAACTTCCATGTCGTAAATATGAACTTTAGTTAAAATATTTGCTCCTCATATTTGACATGGAAAGTATTTTTTTTTCTGTATTCCTAAGATTCTCTAAGAACTTAAACATATTTCAGATAAAATTAGTTCTGTTATTAGATCCTATTCAAGGTATTTTTTAGCATCATATTCTGTGTATTTGACAAACATATTCGTAGATTTGGTTCACGACGTAAGTGAATGATAGTATGCTTAACATGTTGTTAAACTTAATCTACAAAATATAATAAAATATATATATAAAATGCCAGCATGACTCTAAAGGCCAGAGAGAGCCTGAGTAAAGCTTTTATGAAAGTTGTTTTTCTAAATAAACAGATTGTGTGCTTAACCTCAGCATGTTCATGCCTGAAGATTTTCTTTGGGCCTCTTTGTGTTCGACGCGCCAATTAAATATTTTAGTAGGTGTTCTAAGAATATTATTTTTCCTGTTTACACTACTTATACCCGGCAAATATTATGCCCGCCTTCACAACAAGAAATTAAGGATTGTTTGTGTTGTGAGAGAAGTGATGTATGAATGTATCTAGATGACTTTGTGCCTTTATGGTGTTGGCTCGTTTGCTGGTATTGCCTGGGACGCGCACAAATCTTGGTGAGGTTTTTCTTGTACACATTATTGTTGTCTGGTCGTTTCTCTCCACGTGTCTTTTCTGAGGCCTCGCTTTTAACACAGTGGACTTTACTTTTAATTTTTCTCCACACAGTCTCTACACACTCTTATCTTTGATTTGCCTTCCCCGTTTCTTACTTATTTACTTATCCCTTCAGCTTACTCTATCTGTTTCTATACCATATTCTGCTTTTCATCTTTCCTCGTATTTTTTTCCTAAATGAACTTCGCATTCCTCCTGTCCTGACCTGGTTTTCCCTTGGTCCGACTTGACACCTCCTGGCAAACATAATTAACAGATAAGAGCAGTTGTGCTATTGTTCTTAAGATGGAGTTTTAAGCGTTCTTTGTCCCGTCTGAACGTTTGTGTAACTCTTGTCTCGAATTTAAGGTTCTGCAGTTGGTGGTAATATTCTGTTTTTAATGTTGCTTCTGCTAGTGCTGTAATTGCTAACTTCGGCTGCTGGCACTGTTGTTGTTACTTGCAGTGATAATTTATAATATGTAGTGGTGGTAGGGTTAGAACTAATGATTCAGGTACTCTAGTACTATAGGGCGGTGGTGGTATTGTAAGAGGTGCTACTGATGAATATTATTGTTGCCCCGATGTTGATAGTTTTACATTGTACTAATATTGCTGCTGCTGCTGCTGCTGCTGTTTTCTGTTTATATCTTTGCCATTGAGTGACACTTCAACGGGAAGTGGGGGGGGAAGCCTTGATACTGAAGGGATCTTAATTCGAAGAAATTGGAGCTACCTTTTTCCTTCTTAGAATTAAACTTTATTACCTCCAATTCTAAGGCTCTGTAATAACCCCTACGGTTGTGTTTCCCCACAATATAATTACGATGAGTGATGCGAGATTTGTTAGCCCTGCTTGCTGTCCTAGCCACATTTAAGACGGAACTTGCTAGGACTGTAAACACCTTTCTTGTTTTTATTTTAGTGTTACATAAAATATGAATATAGTCTCAGTTTAACAAACGATCATTTCGGTAAAAACCCGAAAAAAAAAAAAAGGA
>NW_026466685.1:0-34646 GCF_026875155.1 Cherax quadricarinatus
CTACACAAGACTTTCTACAAATAATTTCTCCCAACAGCACAAACCTCAGTCAGCCTCAAAGGTCTTCAGCAGTTTGCAGAAACATTGCTGAACCCGATGTAAAGAATACAAGCATTATTAGATAAATACTTTTGTTCCAAACTTAATAGCTCAAAATATTGATAGAATTAATTTCTTACCTTGATACGGAGTCAGTGTTGCTGACACAAATATGGACTAGTAATAATAAGAATAATATATTTCTACAAGTACATGGACAAGGTATATAGATCACAGCTGACAACAATGACATACTACTATATAGAAAGCCACTTGTTATGCAGAGCATTTCCTGCAAACTATGCCATTTTGTCCCACGATGTGACCCACACCAGTCCACTAACACCCAGGTACCCACTTTACTGATGGGTGAACAAAGACAATAGGTGTAAGGAAACGTGCCCAATGTTTCCACCCTTGCTGGGAATAAAACTTGGATCCTCAGTGTGTGAAGCAAGAGCTTTGTCTACCAGGCCACAAACCACTGTGGAAACTGCAAGAGGAAGTGAAAATACCAGACCAGCTGCATGATTCAGTACACACTGAAACCATTTAAGAAGTAATTAGACAGACCCACAAATTGCAAAAATTAGCTGGAGAGGAAACAAACTCATGGATAAGGACCAGGATACTCTGTGTATCATGATACTTTCTGACTGCATAGAAATTTTGAATATTAAAACTGCAAGACCTAACACTCTGATTGGTATGCTCGACAAATGACAACGAAGACTCCATGTAAACACCCAGATCCTTCACTGATCCCACAGTGATCCCTCACTGATCCCACAGTGATCCCTCACTGATCCCACAGTGATCCCTCACTGATCCCTCCCTGATCCTACAGGCTGCAAGCTGACAGTACCATAAAAGTTCATGGTAGGGAACCTCCATGATAGTTCATGGTAGGGAACCTCGATGATAGTTCATGGTAGGGAACCTCCATGATAGTTCATGGTAGGGAACCTCCATGATAGTTCATGGTAGGGAACCTCCATGATAGTTCATGGTAGGGAACCTCCATGATAGTTCATGGTAGGGAACCTCCATGACAGTTCATGGTAGGGAACCTCCATGATAGTTCATGGTAGGGAACCTCCATGATAGTTCATGGTAGGGAACCTCCATGATGATACAATTAGAGTGACACTACCATCATAAATACTGGAATACAACTGCAAGGTAAACCATTTTACTTTCTGCAAGGCACAGAGTTTTACACAAGTAAAAAGGTTTCAACAGGAAAAAAGATGAATAAGTGGTGATGATACTGGAACTTGATCTTAGGTATGAGGAAAAAGAGCAGTTTCTCAGATCAGAGTGTCCCTCCATGAGGCCTGGTCACAGACTGGGCCACGGGGGCGTTGACCCCCGAAACCCTCTCCAGGTATACCGCTACAAGGAACCTCACTGGAAAGGAAGATCCAACTCCTTGCCAAGAGGAGCCCCAGCAACACTCACTGCAACTCCATCCATCCCTTGGAAGATCAAAGATTTCAATAATTCTGTTTCTTCACTAAAATATTCTCTCATGAATGACAATGTTCAGTGAATCTGATTTGATATACTGAACTAGACAGGTAGAAATAAGAGAATCTGTACTTATCAGTGAACTAGACAGGTAGAAATAAGAGAAACTGTACTTATCAGTGAACTAGACAGGTAGAAATAAGAGAAACTGTACTTATCAGTGAACTAGACAGGTAGAAATAAGAGAAACTGTACTTATCAGTGAACTAGATAGGTAGAAATAAGAGAAACTGTACTTATCAGTGAACTAGACAGTAGATTATTATCATAATAAAAAAGAAGCGCTAAGCCACAAGGCTATACAGCGCTGCAGGGCAGGAAGGAAGCAAGGGCATCAGGTGGCAAAAGGGAGGTGGACGAGTAATAGGTTACGGATAACAGCGGAGCAGTGGATGGTGAAAGGGTAAAAGGCAGCAAGAGACTGAGCTAGAAAGGGCTAAGGGAGTGCGTAAGGTATCACTCATCAGAGTTTGTGGATTATTATTATTATAATCAAGGGGGAAGCGCTAAACCGAGGAATTATACAGCACAGAGTTTGTGGAGTAAATCAGTCGTTGTCAAGAAGTCAATGAGAGAGTCAGGATTAAAGGAGGGTCCATCAGCAAGAAGGGAAGGTAAAGAGAGAGTAGTAGAACGAAGACGGCGTTGGAGTAAATTCTGCGTGCTCGTTGATAGAGAGGGCAGCCTAACAGAATGTGGCTAATCGATACTGGAACTTGACACTGCTCAGAGAGGTACAGGGTGCCTCTCCATGAGATACCCGTGAGTAAGACGAGTGTGGCCAATGCGAAGACGGGAGAGAGTGGTCTCCCAACCACGGCACTGATGACAAAAAGATGGCCAGTAACCTATGCTCGGTTTAATAGAATGAAGTTTGTTACCAAGCAGAGTTGACCAACGTTGTTGCCAACGGGCGCGAAGGTGGGCAGCTATTGTAGCAAAATAGTCCAGAAACGGAACACCTCTATAGGAAATTGGTAGGTCATGTACTGCTGACCGCGCAGCAGTGTCTGCCTGTTCATTGCCCTGTACGTCAACATGACCAGGGACCCAACAAAAAACAATATCTTTATGCTTCGTAGAGATACGGCGTAGCCAAAGTTGGATACGGAGAACTAGGGGATGAGATGTATCAAATTTTCGTATAGCCTGTAGAGCACTAAGGGAGTCTGAGACTACCACAAATGATGACACGGGCATAGACGCGATACAAATAAGTGCTGCAAGAATGGCATACAGTTCAGCAGTAAAAATGCTAGCCGAAGATAGTAAATGCCCCCGCACGACGCTGTCCGGAAACACTGCTGCGAATCCGACGCCGTCTGAAGACTTAGAGCCATCTGTGTACACAGTGGTGGCATGAGAATGGGAGTGGATGTGATCAAGAAAAAGAGAGCGGGAAGCCACCGTAGGCAGTTGAGCTTTCAAGCAAGGGAGTGAGAAAGAACAGACTCGAACAGCTGGAACTTCCCAGGGGGTAGGGAAAAGTGAGATGCTACATGAACATATAAAGGTGGTACTGAAGGGAAGACAAGAGTGAATGTAGGCGAAGAGAAAAGGGACGGAGCAAACAGGGGCGGCGAACGAATAAAGAATGTCTACTAATATCGGTGACCATTCTATAAATGGAAGGATTGTGTAGATCGTGAGAGCATACATAGTAGCGAAGGCAATGGGCATCACGGCTATCAGACAAAGATGGAACATTCGCTTCTGTATAGAGGCTCTCAACAGGGGAAGAGCGAAAAGCACCAAGGCACAAATGTAATCCTTGGTGATGGATAGAGTTAAGGCTAGAGAGAGTAGCAGGAGAGGCCGCGGAATAAATCTGGTCACCATAATCGAGTTTCGATAAAACGAGGGCTGAATGTAGGCGAAGCAGAGTTCGACAATCAGCTCCCCAGGAAAGATGAGCAAGGGTTTTAAGAAGGTTTAGCCAGCTGTGACAAGTTGCCTTCAGAGAGGTAATGTGAGGTTTCCAGGATAACCTACAGTCAAAGAGAAGGCCTAGAAACCTGACTATCACGTTCGGGGATACGGGAGCCATAGAGATACAAAGGATGATCGGAGATAACAGAGTGTCTAGTGAAAGTAATTTGGTGAGTTTTGGTACTTGAAAATTTAAACCCATGCGTGGTGGCCCAAGTGGAAACACAGTCGACCGCATGCTGGAGAGAAACTGCAATAAGATGACAGTCAGCGCCTGCACAAGCAATAGCGAAGTCATCAACATAGAGTGATGACCAAATATTGGGTGGAAGAACAGAGGCCAAATCATTTATAGAAAGGAGAAAAAGTGTTGTGCTTAGAACACATCCCTGAAGGACACCTTCAGCTTGGACGAAGTCCGGGGAAAGAACATTATTGACTCGAACACGGAAATGTCTGTCAGTTAAAAAGTTCTTAATGGTAGATTGCCTCGGAGGCCTAAGGAATGGGCCTGGGCCAAAATATTATACCTCCAAGTTGTGTCATATGCCTTCTCAAGGTCAAAAAATATGGCAATAACTGAGTGACTATTCGCAAAGGCATTACGAACATATGTATTCAAGCGTAGTAAGGGGTCTATGGTAGAACGACCCTTACGAAAGCCATATTGACTAGCGGAGAGACTGTTGTGTGTCTCTAAATACCACATTAAATGTCGATTTACGAGACGTTCCATCACTTTGCAAACTGCACTAGTAAGAGCGATGGGACGATAGTGGGAGGCATCATGTCCTGTAGTACCCAGTTTGCGGAAAGGGAGAACAATGGCAGATTTCCACAGCTGGGGAAGAACTCCTTGGCCAAATAAGATTGAAGAGGTGTAAGAGGACTACAAGGGCTGACCGATGTAAATGTTGTAACATACGAATATGAATGTCGTCAGGCCCAGCTGCCGATGATCGGCAAGCTGAGAGCGTTGCCTCCAGTTCTTGAAGTGTAAAAGGCACATTATACTGTTCTTCTCTGAGAGAAGAAAAGTCCAAGGGTGCTAACTCTCTGGTAGACTTTGAGGAAAGAAACGAGGGGCATAGATGGAGCCCTCGGGAAATATGGACCAGATGTGTGCCAAGTTCAATGGCAACGTCGAGAGGGTTTGCTACATCAACACCAGTGACCCGTAGAACAGGAGCCGGGTCAGGAGAGTATTTACCACTCAATTTCCTCACTTTTTTCCAGACTGCACTCATAGAAGAAGCAGAGGTGATGGTGGAAACATAGTCTCGCCAACAAGTGTGTTTAGCTTCACGGATGACACGGCGAGTGATCGCACGCTTCTGCTTAAAATCAAGAAGTCTCTCAGCGGTTCTATTGTACCGGTACCTGCCCCATGCAGCGTGTTTCAAACGTACTGCACGAGCACAAGCAGGAGACCACCAAGGCACGCACTTTTGAGAATGCCTGAGGTTTGGGGTATAGAATGAGAAGCTGCGGTATAAACTGATGTCGAGAAGATGTGTAGGAGCTCATCAATGGAGGATGAAGAAGGAACCTCAGTAAAAGCAGTGAGGTGTGAGTAAAGATCCCAATTTGCTCGATCAAATTGCCAGCGAGGGCTACAGAAAGGTGGTGAATAGGAAGGAGAAGTAAGAATGATCGGAAAATGATCGCTGTCATGTAAGTCCGGTAGAACAGACCAGGTGAAGTCTAGTGCAGTGGAGGAAGAGCAGACTGATAGATCGATGGAAGAGAGAGTATGACTACGAGGATCAAAATGGGTGGGAGTACCCGTATTTAAAACATGGAGGGGGTGAGAGGCGAGAAAAGCCTCCAACTGGATGCCACGTGAGTCACAATGAGACCCCCCCCCAGAGGAAATGGTGGGCATTAAAATCACCAAGTAACAGAAGTGGTGGTGGTAAGGATGAAACAAGAAAGGCAAAGTCTGGGATAGAAAATGCTCGAGAAGGAGAGAAATATAAAGAACATATTGTAAACCACTTATTCAAGTGGATACGGGCTGCAGTGTAATGCAGCGAGGTATGGACAAATAGTTGACAGTACGGAATATCATTGCGTAGAAGAAGGGCACTTTCATTAAAGGTCCCATCTGAGAAAGGATCCGAAGAATACAATAAATTATAGCCTCAGATAGGTTGGAAGACGGCCGAGTGTAATTTTGGTTCTTGTAAGCAAGCACCAACAGGGGAAAACCTGGAAAGCAACATCTGAAGCACACCCGATTACCCCTGAGGCCGCGGATATTCCACTGTAAATAGGCCATGACTGGCGATGAAGAAAATACCAGGAATCTGTAGGTAAAGGCACCTATGGACTAGAGGGGTTAGAAAAGTCAACGTGTGGTGGCATTGGAAGACTTTCAAGTAGCGAAGGAACGGAGCGTTGCGAAGAATGGGGTTGTGAAGATGGAGGAGAGGGAAGAGAAGAACAGGAAGTGAATCAGTGTCCACTGAAGGTTTAGTCTCTGCAATATTATTCTGAAATGGCTTCAAGTGTTTCTGAATTCAAAGATGTATGGGAGACCATATTGGAGATAGAAGGAGGAGGGTGAGTAAAGATTGGACAGTAATGGACTGTACCAAGTAGAGGGGGAGGGAAGAGTGTAAGGGACTGGAGATGAAGTGTGGGGGGGGGGGGACAGAAGAGGCAGAAACCTGGGAGGTGGCAGAAGAGGAGAAACTTGGAGGGGATGGGGGTGGAAGGCATAGTACGAGGAGGAGGGTGAATCTCCACACTTGTAATAGAGCCAGAGAGAGGGGAAGAACTAGGTACAGAGACTGGAAAGGTAAAGTGTGGAGGTGGAAGAAGGGAAGGAGGGGCAAAGAAGATTTGAGCAATGTGGATTTTTTGGACTTCTGAGAAGTAGAGGGGCAATTGGTATTAGGTGTCGTACGAGGTCTTGTCGATACTGGGGCTTGTGAGGAAGGACACGAAGATGTGAGAACAGAGACTGAGTTGTAGTCGGGACGTCAGAGCCAAGGACAGCAAAAGGATTAGATGCCGGAGTGGCTATGGGAGGGGTAACAACAGAGGAGGCTGCAGAAGATGGGACCCCAGAAGTGGGGGGATGTTTGGAAACATGAGAATAAGAAACACGGGAGAGTCTCCCTTGGAGGCGGAGATGAGTAACTGCCATAGCATAAGGGAGACCTTCTGCCTCTTTGAGGCAACGGATTTCACGTTCATTTAAGTAGACCTGGCAACGGGCGGGAGTACGAAGGGTGAGCTTCATTACAATTAAGGCAAGATGGAGGTTGACTGCAAGATGTATTAGAATGGTCGTTGGCACCACAGACTGGGCATTCGGCCATAGATCTGCAATATTTCGCTGGGTGACCAAAACGCCAGCAATTTCTACATTGTTGCGGTGTAGGTATCACCTTTCGAACTTGTAACCGATGTCCCGCAACATATACAGAGGACGGGAGTTCTCGGCTGTCAAAGTTAAACGAGCCACATTGCAAGGGTAACGTCCTCCGCCCCCGGGCAGGAAGGACATAAGTGTCTACTTTGAGGATTGGGAGATCCTGGAGTTCCAGCTGTTCAAAAATGTCATTGCCACATGATTGGAAATTCTGTTGGACTATGGTATGGGGCAGAATGACAGTACCACTACAAGAATTGAGAGAAAGATGTTTTTCAATAGTGATAGGAGTAGTAACGATATTCGAAAGGAGAGAAAGATCATGAGCTTGGGTAGCATTCTGGACAGTGACGATGCGCGTACCGCTCTTGAGAGCATGAAATGAAATATCTCTACCAACATGACGCAGGAGCGCTTTGCCAATACTATGGTCAGAAAGGTAGGCAGAAGAAGAAGTCAGTCTTAAAGTAAAGAATTTAGTCCATTGTGTGGTCCGAAACTTAGCGTGGAGAGGGAGTGCTTGACGTGTCGGTCTTTTCCGAGTAGAATGGGGAGGTAACGAAGGAGCATCATCAGGAGATTGACGTTGGCGTTTAGGAGTAGGTCCGGAGTTGGTCCGGCATGAAATGGGCAGGCGATTCGAAAATTGCCGTACCGTAGAGGGAGAAGCCGGAAGCATAGTCAAAGGAGAGCGGAGTTCAGACAAATCGAAGGAGTCAGTCGAAGCCCCGGTACCTGAAGCGGGTGAGGAAACAGCACCAGCAAGAGGTACAGGGGCATCAGAGTGTCCGAAGAGTGGTCTAAACACAAGGCAGGGTCAGAATGGGGTGCGGTATCAAGAAGGGGCCCGGGGGTAGTGGGTTCATGGATTGGGTTCTCCATGGTTAGGTTACTCCTTTGCTTTTTGTTTTTAAGAAAAAAAGAAAGAAGAAAAGAAAATAAAAATAAAAAAAAGAATAAAAAAAGGGGGAGCGGGGAGGAATAGTTCCCAGGAGGAATGAAAGGGCCGGAAATCTCCCTCCGCGCCCAAGAGGACCTCAGCACCGCTAGTAGCGCAGATGCAGCATGGAACCCGTGCCATACCCTACCCTTCATGCCAGTAAACCAGCAATCCAGGATAGCAACCTCACATCTGCCGAGCTACCTCGGTGGACAAAAGAGAAGGCAGCCGGATATCCGCCACAAAGCATACCTCCTTCGGCCACCACCCCCGGAATCCGAAAGGTGGCTTCCAGAGATACACCCGTCGCCCGAAAGACACCCAAAGCTACTCCAGGATACCGGAGAGGGATCGGGACATCCCCAGGCAATCCAGATTCCACGGCAAACTACGCCACCGCCAAGAACCTCAACGGAATGGGATGGACCCCGGTGTCCTTTCCCCTACCTAGGAACTAGTGCGCCTGTGGGAGAAATCCCAAAGGCCAAAAAGAGGAAGGGCAAAAGGGAGGGGTGGGGAGGAGGAGGAATGGAAAAAGGGGAGGATGGGGAGGATGGGATAGGGGAGGGGAGAATGGGGGGTAATTAGGTTCGGTCTGAGGAAGAAGATCGACAGGGTTAATTCCTCAGACCAAGAGCCTCTTCACCACGCCAAGGAGCCCCCCTTGAAGAGGTAGACAGGTAGAAATAAACTAACTTGAATATGTAAGTATATTTTAGTCTTGTCTTATTGTTATTTTAGGTTTGTGTTCTTTTACCACATTTAAAATACATCTCATATATATTTCTAATACAGAAAATCAATGTTACTTGGATTTTCCTGCTGAAGTGACCAGTCATATGAGGTTTCATAGACGAGATTTTCTTAATTTTTTTGAAACACTTCACACTGCTATGTATTCTCTCATATATGAGTTATCATGTGATTTACTAAGTTAGTTTCATGGGAATAACTTTGCAGACACCTTGAACACTGATATGGTTGTTCTGTGTTGTGACCTCTCATGTGATTTTCAAATTTTAGTTTTTGTGAAAAGCTATGTGAGCACAGTGAGCAACTATATGGTTTCTCTTCATGAATTTTTTTATGCAATATTAAATTTGACTTTTTTGTAAAGCCTTTCCGACACTCTGAACACTTGTATGGTGTGTCTCCTGTATGAATTTTTAGATGTTTGACTAAACTTTCTTCTAGTGAGAAGTTTTTCTGACACTTTGAACACTTGTATGGTTTATGTTCTTTATGAAGTGTCATGTGCTTGACAAAAAAAGTGTGACTTGAGAGAACTTTCTGACACTCTGGACACTTACGTATTTTTTCTTCTGTGTGAGTCTTCATGTGTTTCACTAAAGAACATTTTACTGAAAACTGTTTTGAGCACACTGAGCACTGATAGGGCTTCTCTCTAGTATGAATTCTCTGATGTAGTTTCAATTTGGATTTATCAATAAAGTCTTTTAGACATACTGTACACTGGTATGGCTTCTCTCCGGTATGATAGCGCATGTGTTTCACTAAGGCACACTTTACTGAGAAGAATTTTGTACACACTGTACACTGGTATGGCTTCTCTCCAGTATGAAGTCTCATGTGTGAAATCAGGTGACCCTTTTGTCTAAAGTCTTTGTGACAAACTGAACATTTAAATGGTTTCTCTCCTGTATGAACTCTCTCATGTTTTTTTAGTGAAGATTTATCAATAAATCCTTTCGGACACACTGAACACTGATAGGGCTTCTCTCCTGTATGAACTCTCTGATGAACTCTTAGTGAAGATTTATCAATAAATCCTTTCGGACACACTGAACAATGAAATGGCTTCTCTCCTGAATGAATTCTCTGATGTTTACTTAGTGTGTATTTATCACTAAAGTATTCCAGACACACTAGACACTGATATGGCTTCTCTCCTGAATGAGTACTCTTATGTCTAATGAGTTTAGAATTGGTTGGAAAACCCTTTTCACAAACAGGACACTGATGGACTTTCTTTGCTACCTTCATGTTGCCTTTATTTCAGAGTTTTAAATCTAAGTAAATTAGAACTTGTATGCTACACACTACTCTACATAATAGACTTACTGTACTTCATATAACAATAGACTTACTATACTTCATATAACAACAGACTTACTGTATTTCCCATTTTGTACTTTTTCTTATCTCACATTTAATACAGTCTACAATAAAACCTTTCTAAAAAAAAAAATTACTGACAGCTGACTGGAAATTCTCCTCATATGAACTTTTGTAACCAATACAAATTAAAAATAAGTCAGAAAACAATCACAAATAGATCTGTATCCACTATCAATTATTACTAAACATTTTTAAATTACTCAGTACAAAACCTGAAATACACGTTAACCACGTGTTGTAAAACTGTCTATTGTTCTGATAGAGAAATGTTAAGTGGGTGTTAGTGCAGGTAGAGTAACTTGTTAAAGTGGGTGTTAGCATAGGTAGAGTAACTTGTTAAAGTGGGTGTTAGTGTAGGTAGTGTAAGTTGTTAAAGTGGGTGTTAGTGTAGGTAGAGTAACTTGTTAAAGTGGGTGTTAGTGTAGGTAGTGTAAGTTGTTAAAGTAGGTGTTAGCGTAGGTAGAGTAACTTGTTAAAGTGGGTGTTAGTGTAGGTAGTGTAAGTTAAGTGGGTACTGGGGCAGGCTGTGCAACTTCAAATATTACAGCAACAAAACACAAATCTTACTTCATCATATATTAAGTGAATTTATACACATTTACTTTCCATATCATTATACATATAATGACTGCAATAACTAAACTTCTATAATAAACTGATAAATTTATTGTAACTAGTAAAATTTTTAACTATAAACTGTTTCTTGTTCTCTTTTTCATGATTATTAATATAAAAAATTAACTTACTTCATGGGGTCTCTTCATTTGCATTTTAAAATGAAACAAATCAGAGACACTATCACAATAATGTCAGGAATATTTCAAGGAGATAAGATGAAATAACAAATACTCGGGTTCTTGAAAGCAGTTAGTCGAAAGACTATGGCTAATATTTTCGTAATAGGGGTAAGACTGTTATTTTATAACAGGGTTAAGATTTTTCATAATAGGCATAAGACTATTATTTTATAATATGGTTAGGATTTTTCGTAATAGGGATAAGATTATGACTAATATTTTCACAGTAGGGTAAGATTATGACCAATATTCCCAGAGGTTTAAAACTATGACTACCATAATAGTTCCATGACAGCAAAGAATATAGAAATAGTCACTTGAAATAGACAGTCATGAAATAGGATTCTTTTAAATGGTCTTTTATAGTATTAATAATGAGATATAATGTGTGAACTGTTCCATGTTTTCTGTTACCTTAAATCCATGGAAAAGTTAGAAATTACAAGATTTCCCGAACGGTAGAGTCAAATACCGACAACTGGAGCACATGCACAAGTTGTCAACAGTACAGAAACAGTGCTGAGAGTAGTTGTACTCAGTACTTCAGTATAGTATGCTTTATTAAATTTGCTCCTGAGAGTAGTTGTACTCAGTACTCCAGTGTGTAGTATTCATTAACCTTGCTGCTGACAGTACTTGTACTCACTACTTCACACAGTGTAGTACATATGTCTCATTAAACTTAGTGTTGACAGTAGTTAATCTCCCTACTTTTTCCATTGTCTTCAGTGTGGTGACACTGGATGTCAGCATGTTTACTACAGTACTGACACTGTAAACACCAGCTGTAAAAGAAAAGTCAAATGAGACCTTTTGTAAATCTGTTTGATATATTTTTTTTTTTAAACTGCCTATATCCCACTGAGACAGGGTGACTTAAAAAGGAAAACAAGTTTCTCTTTTTAAGTTTAGTAACGTATACAGAAGGGGTTACTAGCCCCTTGCTCCCGGAATTTTAGTTGCCTCTCACGACACGCGTGGCTTATGGAGGAAGAATTCTGGTCCACTTCCCCATGGAGATAGAAGAAATAAACGAGAAATAGTAAGAAAATAGAATACCCAGGGGGATGTGTATATACAGCCTCTACTCACTTAGCGGCAGCTCGGACTTATGAAGGGCTCTCTGACCAGTATGCATACCTAAATAATGTATATTAGGGCTGAGTTCCTCTGTTCTGTTTATTACAATATACAGTACAGCCTCTCCTCACTTAACAATGGAGTTCCGTTCCCGAGACCACGTTGTTAAACAAATTCATCACTAAGCAAGGAGTATACTACAATGGTAGTGGGTTTGTGTCAACCATCTTTGACATTAAAACAATGTCACCTTTTCATCATTTATAACATTTCTGGTATATTTTTAAATGTTTATACAGTAGTGTACTGTATACTGAAAAAACAGATTAGAGGAAATCAGCTCTAATATACAATATTTAGGTATGAATACTGGTCAGAGAGCCTGTCGTAAGTCCGAAGCGTTGGTAAATGAGTACGTCGCTAAGTGAGGAGAGGTTGTACACTACTAAACATTTAAAAATACAGTGGAACCTCTACTTACGAGTTTAATCCATTCCTTGACCTTGCTCGCAACTGGATTTGCTCGTTTGTAGAGTCAATTTTCCTCATTTAAATTAATTGAAATGGAATTTATTTGTTCCAGTGGAATTCCAGGAACAAGAAAATACTTAAATAATTTCTCTAATATTAACTCTACAGCTTATTTATCTATCACAATTCATGTAATATGACATAATAAACAATATTAATAACATAGAAACATGATATTATATATACACTAGAATGAATAAAATACATGTCATTAGGTATGTGGCTAGGGGTGGTGACAGCAGCCATTGTTGTTGGGGTTTATAGGGTCACCACAGCAGCCATTCCTGCTCCTGACTACATGTGTAGAGAACCTAGGATAACCCAAAAAAGTCAGACAGAGTGACTTATAAGTGCTACACTCTTAATGCTTCACTTAATTGCTACACTCTTAATGCTACACTTTGCCACTGCTGCTTCATGTTGTCTACCACTGCTACCTCATGATGTCTGCCACTGCTGCTTCATGTCTGCCACTGACTGCTTCATTTTGTCTGCCACTGCTACTGCATGATGTCTGCCACTGTTGCTTCATGTTGTCTGCCACTGCTGCTTCATGTTGTCTGCCACTGCTACCTCATGATGTTTGCCACTGTTGCTTCATGTTGTCTGCCACTGTTGCTTCATGTTGTCTGCCAATGCTGCTTCATGTTGTCTGCCACTGCTACCTCATAATGTCTGCCACTGTTGCTTCATGTTGTCTACCACTGCTGCTTCATGTTGTCTGCCACTGCTACCTCATAATGTCTGCCACTGTTGCTTCATGTTGTCTACCACTGCTGCTTCATGTTGTCTGCCACTGCTACCTCATAATGTCTGCCACTGTTGCTTCATGTTGTCTACCACTGCTGCTTCATGTTGTCTGCCACTGCTACCTCATAATGTCTGCCACTGTTGCTTCATGTTGTCTACCACTACTGCTTCATGTTGTCTGCCACTGCTACCTCATAATGTCTACCACTACTGCTTCATGTTGTCTGCCACTGCTACCTCATGATGTCTACCACTGATGTCACCAAAGAATCGAACATTTCTGCTATTTTGAGCTCAATTTCAAGGTACTTTTCATCGTGAAACCAATTAAAATCATATTTATTTTTGTAGTATATCTTCCATTCTACCACATGAGACCAAATAAAACGAGAATACAACCATAAAAACCATACGAAAATATACCGCTAAGGGGAGACTCATGACTGAGAAGTGAAGTCCGTTATTTTATGGTCCGATTTCTTTCATTTTTGGTGTACATTAAGAAGCATCTTCTCATCATACATTGCCCAACAAACAACCGAGATCCAATTCCCTAGATCAAGAACAAGAGCCCCCTCACCAGTGTCAATTAACCTCCTTGAGGCCCACTCGCATCTGGAAATTTTGTTCGTGTCTGGAAGCAAAAACTTGACCGAGCAACTGCTCATATCTGGAAAAACTTGCACGTGGATGCACTCGTAAGTAGGGGTTCCACTGTATACCAGAAATGTTGTTATAAATGGTGCAAAGGTGACATTAAAACAATATCAAAGATGGTTGACTCGACCCCACTACCATTACAGTATGCTCCTCACTTAGTGGCGAATTCATTTACCTGTGTGGTCTCAGAAATGGAACTCCATCGTTAAGTGGGGAGAGGCTGTATATGTTTGTACATGCATGTGAAGTGTGGCCTAAGTGTAAGTATAAGTACCAAGATGTGCCTGAAATCTGGCATGTTTATGAGACAGAAAAAAAAGACACCAGCAATCCCACCATCATGCAAAACAATCACTACAGGTTTTCATTTTACACTCACTTGGCAGAACGGTAGTACCTTCCTAGGCCGCTGCTGTCTACCAACCTACTACCACAGGATGGTAGTATCTCCCTGGGTGGTTGCTGTCTACCAGCCTACTACCACAGGATGGTAGTGCCTCCCTGGTGGTTACTGTCTACCAGCCTACTACCACAGGATGGTAGTATTTCCCTGGTGGTTGCTGTTTACCAGCCTACTAATTCAGGATAGTAGTACCTCCCTGGTGGTTGCTGTTTACCAGCCTACTAATTCAAGATAGTAGTACCTCCCTGGTGGTTGCTGTCTACCAGTCTACAACCAAAGGATGGTAGTACCTCCAGGGTGGTTGCTGTATTTCTGCTAATATATCAGAAATATTAGATATACTGTACAGGTTTATTTTACAAAGCAAAGTGGACATAATTTACAGGGCCAATCCTTTAGTGAAATACGGTAAACTCTCAATATAAGGAATTTTTAAAATTATGGCAAAATTCAATGGTTAACCTGAACATTAAACTTTATTCATTATTTTCAATGTTTAATATATCTGTAAACTGTGTACACTACTATATTAGATGTACACTAGAGCACTTCACTGCTTTTGCCTTTTTATTTTTGCTATTTTTAAAACTGTTTTATTGTACACTGATACTCAACTTAATAGTTCATTACATCCAAGGTTTACTGAATCGTAATTATTTTTTTCTCTGAATTCGCCCATTTAACCACTCTGAGGATATACATACAGCCGTCATACATCTATCATGGCAGAAATAAGTTGGTACAATAAAAAGTCTAGATATACGTACGCCAAGACTTTGAACTGCTGACAGAGAAAGAGTGAAGTATACTGAAACCTGGTGAACACGCAGTTAATGTAACATCTGACCGTGACTGTACACATCTCTAGGTGGAACTGTGCACATCTCTAGGCGGAACTGTGCACATCTCTAGGCGGAACTGTGCACATCTCTAGGCGGAACTGTGCACATCTCTAGGCGGAACTGTGCACATCTCTAGGCAGAACTGTGCACATCTCTAGGTGGAACTGTGCACATCTCTAGGTGGAACTGTGCACATCTCTAGGTGGAACTGTGCACATCTCTAGGTGGAACTGTGCACATCTCTAGGTGGAACTGTGCACATCTCTAGGCGGAACTGTGCACATCTCTAGGTGGAACTGTGCACATCTCTAGGTGGAACTGTGCACATCTCTAGGCGGAACTGTGCACATCTCTAGGCAGAACTGTGCACATCTCTAGGCGGAACTGTGCACATCTCTAGGCGGAACTGTGCACATCTCTAGGCGGAACTGTGCACATCTCTAGGCGGAACTGTGCACATCTCTAGGCGGAACTGTGCACATCTCTAGGCGGAACTGTGCACATCTCTAGGTGGTACTGTGCACATCTCTAGGTGGTACTGTACACATCTCAGGGTGCAATTGTGTACATCTCTAGGTGGTACTGTACACATCTCTAGGTGGTACTGTACACATCTCTAGGTGGAACTGTGCACATCTCTAGGTGGTACTGTACACATCTCAGGGTGCAACTGTGTACATCTCTAGGTGGAACTGGATATAGTTAAAATACTGAGCAAAATTATGGTGAGAGAAACTGTTAGATTATCATTGTTATATTAAAAAGATCAGATTAACAAATGCCAGTGGAAGGTCACAGTCAAATTAACAAAAGCCAGTGGAAGATCACAGTCAGATTAACTAAAGCCAGTGGAAGATTAAAGTCAGATTAACAAAAGCCAGGGGAAGATCACAGTGAGATTAACAAAAGCCAGTGGAAGATCACAGTCAGATTAACTAAAGCCAGTGGAAGATTAAAGTCAGATTAACAAAAGCCAGGGGAAGATCACAGTGAGATTAACAAAAGCCAGTGGAAGATCACAGTCAGATTAACTAAAGCCAGTGGAAGATTAAAGTCAGATTAACAAAAGCCAGGGGAAGATCACAGTCATATTAACAAATGCCAGTGGAAAATCACACTCATGAGGAATCTTTTTATATAATCTGGGAAATAAAAAAAAAAAAAAAAAAAACACTGTTTATAACCAGCAAGCAACAAAAAGTTAGCCTTCTAAAACAAGTGCTGGTTTATATTATGACAAACCAATGCTTGGTATATATTATGAACAAACTAATGCTTGGTTTATATTTTAAATCAACTAGTACTTGGTTTATATTAGGAACAAACAGAAGTAATATATCAACAGAGGGGAAAATAAATTTTAAATTAAATATATGAGCACTGTGGATAATTCTTGGTGTAATTATTATACATATTTATGAAGAAATGCAAAACCAGCATGGTCATAGCCCCTAATAAATGAAAGGTAATTAAGTTTGATGCAAAGGAGAATATTGTCTTTGATCAACTACCCTTCATCAGTATTAATAATGGGGCAGTTACTGTCTTTGATCAACTACCCTTCATCAGTATTAATAATGGGGCAGTTACTGTCTTTGATCAACTACCCTTCATCAGTATTAATAATTGGGCAGTTACTGTCTTTGATCAACTACCCTTCATCAGTATTAATAATGGGGCAGTTACTGTCTTTGATCAACTACCCTTCATCAGTATTAATAATGGGGCAGTTACTGTCTTTGATCAACTACCCTTCATCAGTATTAATAATGGGGCAGTTACTGTCTTTGATCAACTACCCTTCATCAGTATTAATAATGGGGCAGTTACTGTCTTTGATCAACTACCCTTCATCAGTATTAATAATTGGGCAGTTACTGTCTTTGATCAACTACCCTTCATCAGTATTAATAATGGGGCAGTTACTGTCTTCGATGAACTACCTTTCATCAGTGTTAAAAATGAGGCAGTTTTATCTGAATGAAGTTTCTGGGGATCAATGCCCCCTTGCTCGGTCTTAGATCAGGCCTTCTGGAAAATCAAGGCCTGATCAACCAGGCTGTTACTGCTGGCCACACAGTCCAAAGTATGACCCACAGTTCAACTGGTCAAGCACTGATTTAAGAAACTTGCACTTTGTCTTAAAAACATGAAATTTGACACCTAGGTGATATAGACTCTAATAATTAGTTTTAGAAGTGGATGTCGACATCGCCCCTTAGTGCTTACCATGGCCAGTTTTTCAAAATTTCTGTCAGTTTCTTCAAATGCCTGAACCTTTGGAAGTTTTCAGTGTAGAACTGTGAGCATGGCCTAAATATATAGTTTTGAGGAAGACAAAGCTGTTGAACACAACAAGAGAAATATATATGGAATTATTGACTTACCATGTTACAAAGAAAACACTATTTATACTTACCGCTGGTCAGTGGTTTTCTCCAGTTTACTGTCTCCAAACTGACCCTCTCAGTATAAGTGAAATATTCTCGAGTGGGGAGATGAAACAATATTACCTTAACACTAGAGTATATAAAAAAAGTAACTGTACAGTGATGGGATTTAGAATACTCACATACAAGTAACTGTAAAGGTAATACAAGCTTGAAGATGGTGCTGGCCAAGTTGTTACAAGTACACTGTCAATCCAAGTGAATGGAACTTGAGTATACATTGCCTGACAAACTTCAGAGGCACTGCAATGTTCTGTGAAATCAACATGGAATGATGTTGGTGCTGGGTACAAATACTTTGCCAAAATCTGATGTAATTTCAAGAAGTCAGTGCTATAACTGCATTGTAAATATACAGAAGATGAATAGATTCTAAGCTAGAAATTATTTGAATATAATGAACCTTTACACAAGTCTAATGGTAATACAACACTGACAAAGAGCATGCATGAGAAAGAATGAGGAATGAGAGGAGCCAAGTACAGTAAAACTCAGATCTGGCTCTCAACATCGAGAACAAGAAAAAACAACGAATAAGTTTGTGTTAAGTTTGCTGGACTCTCTGGTCTTCTTAAGACTTCCATATCTGAGGTTGATTTCAAAGTCAAGAAGAGTGCAACAGTAACATATCATGGACCTTCTTGGCTATGTGTTTTATGTGCATATTAAATGTTAAGTTGCACTCAAGGTGTAGACCTAAGAATTTGCCTTCATTGTATCTTGCAATGGGAGAACCACTGATGATTATGTTTAGCTGGATATTTGAAGCCCTTTTTCTAAACGCTCTACACTCCTTTATCAAGGCCTCTAAAAAAAGAGCCCTCCAAATAATCAATTCTCGATGCACTAACACCACTCCAAACAAAATTATAATCCTTTCTAACATCCAAGTTGCCATAAACATCTCCAAAGTATTCATATAAGCCACCACTAAAGTCACCATCACAACAAATACATTTATCAAAGACTTGACCAGGACCAGGGTGAGGGACTTCGAACCAATCAATACAGGAGTCTACACAATTCCTTGAGCAGGAATGTCTCAATGAACACATCAATGAATGTAGAAACAATAACTGGAACACAAATTATACCACGAGAGGGGACAACTTGTAGCTAGCATGTAAGCAATGGCCAAGAGTTTTATGATTCACTCGCCACAAGTTCAGTCCCCACGTGGTATGGTTTGTTTGCAATCATGTAATTATAATTTCGTGAGTCATGGAACAACACGTGTAAAACACTGAATTCCACTAACCATCCGATAAGATTTAACAATGCCTGCTTTCGGATTAAACAAAAATGCCTTGAATCATCTTTAATTACCATTTCAGGCAATATTAACAGGGTAAAGGCAGCTTCATTATCTCTGAAGTATTAGCAAATGTCCTCAAACAATAAACCACGTCAACACATAGCAACCAACAATTACCAGTACAGGTCGGCCATCACAAATCTGGCATCACTGGGACCTGTAGTGTGCCAGATTATTGAGTTTGCCAGATTACAGAGTGGTTAGGTTAGAATACACTTCATAAGGTTAACCAACTTGACTTACAGAAGAAAGTTCATTGAACATCGGCAAAAATCAAACATTTCTGCAACTTTGAGCTCAATTTCAAGGTACTTTTCATCGTGAAACCAATCAAAATCATATCTATTTCTATAATATATCTTCCATTCTATCAAAGACAAAAAAAAAAAAAAGAAAAAAAATACAACCATAAAAAAAACACACGAAAACATACCGCTTAGGGGCAGCTAATGGCTGAGAAGTGAATTCCATTATTTATCTTCTGATTTTTTTTCATTTTTGCTGTACGTTAAGAAGCATCTTTCCCTCATACATTGCCCAAGTTTCAATAAGATAGCCCAACAAACAACCGAGAAAAAAATATTTACCAAAAATCATATATGGCAAGCCTAAGCCAGGTACTGGAAATACATCACTTTGACTTTTTTTTAGTTATCCTAGGTTCTCTACACATATGCTATGTATGATAATCTATGTAGAGAAAATAGCTTTTTGTTTCAGTTCTATGGTGCATTATGAGTGTATATCACAGCCCTGTGTTACACTGTTTTCTCTAATATAAGCCCCCAAGACATCCTCTTCATACCTCCGTTAAACTGCTCGGTATTATGCCAAATATTATTCATTCTGGAGTATTTACCATGTTTTTATGTTATTTATATTGTTTATTGTTATTTATATTGTTTATTATGTCATATTAGATCAATTGTGATAGGTAAATAAGCCAAAGTGTTGATATTAGCATAATAATAAAGCATATTCCCCTGCATCACGAGACTGAGCTCATGGCAACCGACAGTGGCTTCAAGACCACCTTATCTTTTATGTACAATGTACTGCGTAGGTGCTTTACACAATGAGAAGCATTTCTTTTATTAGTTGGAACCATGGCTAGGGCTAAAAGTAAGCAGGTTATAACAGTAAATGGAGAAAAAGAAACTGGAATGACTTGTGCAGCAAGTAGCACCACCAAATAGTAGCAGCAGGTTTGTGTGGTGACCCTGGAAATTTGAAATAATGCTAACTGAAATTAGTGCTGAATAACTGATGGAACTGGATGACTGATTGCTGGATTTGTGATGGCTGACCTGTATTACCATTACCAGCACCACTGCCACCACCAAAATGACCCAGTTAGCCCACTGTAATACTAATGCTCTCTAACCTCACTTGGTTACCTATATACAGTGGACCCTCAGCTAACGCCTTTAATCCGTTCCAGAGAGCTAGTCTTTAACCCGTAAACGGTCCAAACGTATATATACTGTACGTTTTTTCAACACTTGAAAGTATGTAAATAAGTAGATCTACTTTTGTAGCACTACACATGTGAACGGTTACGGGTTAACCAAATTAATTCTCCCTATAAGAAATAATGGAAATCCAATTAATCCGTTCCAGACACATAAGAACATAAGAAAGAAGGAACACTGCAACAGGCCTACTGACCCATGCAGAGCAGGTCCATGTCCCCCCCCCCGGATTAGCCGAATGACCCACCCAGTCTGGTCACCTCCACTCAAGAAAGGAGCATGGCACCAGACCCAGCAGCACAAGCTAGTCCGGTCCAACTCACACCCACTCCTGTATTTATCTAACCTATTTTTAAAAACTACACAACATTTTAGCCTCAATAACTGTACTTGGGAGTCTGTTCCACTCATCCACAACTCTATTAATATTACCAAACCAGTGCTTTCCTATATCCTTCCTGAATCTGAATTTTTCCAACTTGAAACCATTGCTGCAAGTTCTGTCTTGGCTGGAAATTTTCAGCACGCTATTTACATCCCGTTTATTTATTCCTGTTTTCCATTTATGCACCCATAAGTATTAAGCAAAATACTTTTTTTTACATGAAATATACATTTCCCTACACAGAAAACAATGATACATGAAGAATAAAACAATAATAACATCACACTTACCTTTGTTGTGGACTTGTTGACGAGTTATGAGATGGGAGGAGGGCAGAGGATGAAGGTGTTCTATTGTTTGGAAGGGGAATCCCCTTCCATAAAGACTTCAGGTAACAAGTCCTTTTCTGGCTTGTGTCCTGGGAGTGCCTTTTCCTCCTGAGTAATGTAGGTCCTGTTTGGCATTTTCTTCCAAACCAGGCCTGTTGTCATAATTAAACACTTGTTGGGGTTTTAATTTTCAGCCTCTATGAACCCCTTAAAGTCCTGCACATATTTTTCAGCTGCTTTTTTGGTCAGAACTGGCAGCCTCACCATGCCTTATCATACCATACCACCATCACAACCACTACCACCCTCTACCACAACCACTACCACCCTCTACCACCACCACTACCACCCTCTACCACCACCACTACCACCCTCTACCACCACCACCACTTTCATATTTTTCTACAAACTTTTTCTTAAAATATGTGTGTTTCTCACATTCTTTACCACAGGGCTGGCACTGGAAGCTTTCTTGGGGCCCATGGTGGTTTATTTGGCAGTTACAAGCACCAAAAACAATGGAATAATACAAAATACATCGCATGTATGTGCAGAATCATCCTCACTGACTATGTGAACAATGGCACACTGGTTGGTACATGGAGTGAGTAGCCGGGCTTGCTAAGGGGGTCGTGTCGACACGTTCGGGACGAAAGCTAACACCAAAAAACTTGGTTAAGTTTTTTGGTGTTAGCCAATTTTTTTATGCCAAAGCAAGGTGTTAGCCGAATTTGGCGTTAGCCGAGGGTCCACTGCATATATACCCTCAATGCCTTCTTAATGTTTATAATGGTTTGACAAATCTCCTGGAGAGTAAAACGTTGCCACAGTAAAATGTCACATTAGTTGTAGTACATGTGTCCTTTACTTAACATTATTACAACATATGCCAAATGATGACAATACTTCACAAGTAAGTTTATTCAGGTATAGGTACACACAGTTACATAAATTATCATACACAGCAGCATATGTGTAGATTACCTAGGATAACCAAAAAAAAAGTCAGTGATTTATTTCCACTGGGGTCCTTGCAATATCTTATAATTTCAACTTAAAAAGTATTAATAAAGAGGATCAGATAAGGGTAATAGGTACAAGGATGTCATCAACATGACCTATCAACATAGGTGATACAGAGTAACAGGGGTACCTCATAGCAACACAGGGGAGCCACATAGCAACACAGGGGGTGCTACATACCAACACAGGGGTGCCACATACCAACATAAAGGGTGCCACATACTAACAATGGGGTGCTACATGCCAACACTGGAGTGCCACATGCCAACATAGAGGGTGCCACATACCAACATGAAGGATGCCACATACCAACACTGGGGTGCCACATACCAACATAGAGGGTGCCACATACCAATAACTAACCATTTTTGTTTGCAGATGACACAATATTTGTCCTCCCAACGAGCAAAAGACCGACAAATCAAATTACCATATGTGTATCACACACACTTAAGTAGCACTCCCACGTGTGAGTCGCACTCCCACGTGAGAGTCGCACTCCCACGTGAGAGTCGCACTCCCACGTGAGTCGCACTCCCACGTGAGTCGCACTCCCACGTGAGTCGCACTCCCACGTGAGAGTCGCACTCCCACGTGAGTCGCACTCCCACGTGAGAGTCGCACTCCCACGTGAGTCGCACTCCCACGTGAGTCGCACTCCCACGTGAGAGTCGCACTCCCACGTGAGAGTCGCACTCCCACGTGAGAGTCGCACTCCCACGTGAGAGTCGCACTCCCACGTGAGAGTCGCACTCCCACGTGAGAGTCGCACTCCCACGTGAGAGTCGCACTCCCACGTGAGAGTCGCACTCCCACGTGAGAGTCGCACTCCCACGTGAGAGTCGCACTCCCACGTGAGAGTCGCACTCCCACGTGAGAGTCGCACTCCCACGTGAGAGTCGCACTCCCACGTGAGAGTCGCACTCCCACGTGAGAGTCGCACTCCCACGTGAGAGTCGCACTCCCACGTGAGAGTCGCACCCACGTGAGAGTCGCACTCCCACGTGAGAGTCGCACTCCCACGTGAGAGTCGCACTCCCACGTGAGAGTCGCACTCCCACGTGAGAGTCGCACTCCCACGTGAGAGTCGCACTCCCACGTGAGAGTCGCACTCCCACGTGAGAGTCGCACTCCCACGTGTGAGTCGCACTCCCACGTGTGAGTCGCACTCCCACGTGTGAGTCGCACTCCCACTTGTGTGTCGCACTCCCACTTGTGTGTCGCACTCCCACTTGTGTGTCGCACTCCCACTTGTGTGTCGCACTCCCACTTGTGTGTCGCACTCCCACTTGTGTGTCGCACTCCCACTTGTGTGTCGCACTCCCACTTGTGTGTCGCACTCCCACTTGTGTGTCGCACTCCCACTTGTGTGTCGCACTCCCACTTGTGTGTCGCACTCCCACTTGTGTGTCGCACTCCCACTTGTGTGTCGCACTCCCACTTGTGTGTCGCACTCCCACTTGTGTGTCGCACTCCCACATGTGTCACACTCCATGTGTCACACTCCCACATGTGTCACACTCCATGTGTCACACTCCCACATGTGTCACACTCCATGTGTCACACTCCCACATGTGTCACACTCCATGTGTCACACTCCCACGTGTCACACTCCCACATGTGTCACACTCCATGTGTCACACTCCCACATGTGTCACACTCCATGTGTCACACTCCCACATGTGTCACACTCCATGTGTCACACTCCCACATGTGTCACACTCCATGTGTCACACTCCCACATGTGTCACACTCCATGTGTCACACTCCCACATGTGTCACACTCCATGTGTCACACTCCCACATGTGTCACACTCCCACATGTGTCACACTCCATGTGTCACACTCCAACATGTGTCACACACTCCCACGTCACACTCCCACGTGTCACACTCCCACATGTGTGTCACACTCTCACATGTGTCACACTCCATGTGTCACACTCCCACATGTGTCACACTCCATGTGTCACACTCCAACATGTGTCACACTCCCACGTCACACTCCCACGTGTCACACTCCCACATGTGTGTCACACTCTCACATGTCACACTCCCACATGTGTCACACTCCCACATGTGTCACACCCACATGTATCAGTTGGAAGCGTAAACCCGTAGGGGCGACAGCTCGCTGGAGTTCAGTTCAGTTCAGTGTCTAGATGCAAAATTAAGCGGTGATAAGTCTAGTTCCTCGGATCAAGACCCCTCAGGGTGATCCGGCTTGATGGATGACGTATCACGAGGGGTAAAGCCGCAGGGGCGAGAGAGAGCCACAAATATGAGAGACAAACCAGACTGCTCAATGTTTACAAGTCTGGTGCTGGCTTCACTGTGTTCCAACACCTGCACTTAACTACACTAATGTTATATATGACTTCTGTCATCTATTATAAACATTATTTATAATATAATATTCTCTGTTATAATCTATTGATAATTTTTATGTGCTCAGTATGCCTTTAACACTAATGAAGGGAATTTTATTGAAAAAAAAATGAATTTCAGGCAGAGTTTTGGAGGAAGTGTTGACTGGCGACTCCAGCTAATAATAATAGCAATAATAATAATAATAATAGCGATGTTTAATGGCAATGTGAGGGAAAAGTTCAATAGATAGGAGTAGAGGGGGAGTATATAGTAACAATAGTTTCATTGCCGGCTACTTGTTAAGGTAAGGTAAGTCTAGCCCCCGTTATTCCTGCCTTTTTCCCCCACCCCGAAAGTGATTAGTTTGACTGCCGGCTGCTTGTTAAGGTAGGGTCAGTCTAGCTCCCACTATCCCTTCCCCTCCTCTTCCCCCCCCAAAAAGGGTGACTTGTGGGGCTCCTGCCCAAAACAGTAATCACTAGACTCACAGCTCCCAGTACTCTGTAAGTACAGCCTGCCTTGTATTCTATGGATTTATTGGTTGAAATTTTCACTTTTTGACCAATAATAAACTTAGTCCTTTCAGTCTTGCTCTAGGTTGACTGTTGTAATAATCACCAAAATCTTTTGGGTTTATTGTACTTTTTTCTTTGAGATGATTTCTTAAAGCATTGGGTAACCTGTCTATCTTTCCACTTTGGATGACAGAGAGTCACCTGTCAATAACGAGCAGAACTGATGGAGATGGACTAATGTCCTGAGACTTCCCCTTTTTTGGATTTAATTACTTGTGCACCTGTATGAAATTGCAGGACGTAACCCCTCATCATTGCGGGTGGTAAAGAACCTGCTTTCCTGTCATCGGGATAGAATACTCAAGGCTATACTGTGAAGAACGAACCGGTGGGTTGTAACCAACACCTGAGACCCCCCCCATCATCAGAAACTGCTAAGATTTCAACAACACAGTGTCACCAACACCAGACACCCCTATATATATTAGCGTTGAATTCAGTTATCATTTATATTTTTCTTTTTTCATTTTCTTTAAGTAGGATTAATATTTCATATTTAAGTGTTTTATATTTTCTATATAATAAATTTGTTTGTCTGTTATTATTTCTTTTTCTATTCACTAATTTCCTGAGGAGGAGCCACCCTTGGTAATAATGTCTGAAGTTGTTACAGGGCTGAGTAAGCCTTCACAAGTGGCGACCTTGCCAGCGTCAACTTTACTGAATCAAGATTCAACTCCATCTCAATCTACCTTTGGGAACTTCAAACGCTGCATACCACAGATGGTTACCACCATCCATGAGAAATTTCATTCTCTATGGTGGGGACTACAGAAACAGGTATTTAAAAGATTTGGTTGATTGTTAGTCTCAATTTATTGTAAGTCAAGTCAAGGCAGGAATACTAGTTAATTCTGTCATCTATTTTTGTGTGAGCTTGAAACACTTTGGAGGATTAGACTCTAGGGACCTGAGATTTTCCAGTGAAAATTTTTGTTTCATTGAGCTCTTTATTATATCAAGGAACTGTCATAGGGCACTCTTGATTTTTTGGGTTTGAGAAGATTGGATGGTCAAGTGACCCCATTCACTTACTGTTTGCCCCGGAGCCGGCATAGAACCCTTCGTTTAATTAATACATATTGTTTAATTGAAGAAAGGGATCGAGCCCTCTGGTTTATTTACAGTTTGAGCGGAGCAGGAATTGAACCCTCCATTTTCTTTAAAAACCCGTTTCATTTCCCCTGATAGTTTAAGTTATTCTTGCAAGTATGGATGAATACCAGTTTTGGATGAATGCTGGAAGTAAGTTAGGAATAACAGGGAAAAATTTAGAATCTTTCATTAGTGCTAAGATCCAGGAAGACTGAAAGAGAGAGAACTGAGAGAGAAGAAAGACAGGAAGGGAAAGAGAAGAAAAAAAGGAGAGAGAGAAAATAGAAAGGGGAAGAAGAAAAGGAGAGAGAGAATCGAAAGAGAAGAAAAGGAGAGAGAGAGAATTGAGAGAGAAATCCAAGAAAGACAAAGAGAGAGAGAAGACAAAAAGGAGTGTGATAGACTTGATCGTGAGGAGAGAGCTAGAGTACGTGAAGAACAAGTTAAATTAAGAGAACTTGAGGAAAGAGCAAAGGATAGAGAAGTTGAGGAAAAAGCTAGAGAACGTGAGGAAAAAGCTAGAGAATGTGAGGAAAAAGCTAGAGAATGTGAGGAAAAAGCTAGAGAATGTGAGGAAAAAGCTAGAGAACTTGAGTTAATAGAGAAAAGGATCGCGAGCTCGAAAAATCTCGCCTTGAATTAGAGAATAGAAAGTTAACTCTTGCACAACAACAATTAGAGGAAGGAGTAATTGAACATCATGCAGCTAGTGCACATATTCCAACACCTAATTTACCTCCCTTCACAGAGGGGGAAGACATAACTTCATACATTATCAGGTTTGAAAATACCGCTACCCTCTGTGAATGGCCTGCTGACACCTGGGCTACCAGGTTAGGAATGTTATTTTCCGGTACAGCTTTCAATATCTATGCAACTTTGTCGCAGGATATTATATGTAATTATAACCTACTGAAGAAGGCAATCCTTAAAGCATACCAAAAAACCACTAATTCTTACAGGAAAGATTTCAGGTATGCTACCTTACAGCCGGGCCAGAACTTTCAGCAGTTACAGGTAACACTCTTCGTTGTTCGACTTTTGGATAGAGAGTTCAGGAATTGATCACAGTTATGAATCTCTTAGAGACTTCATGGTTGCTGACCAGTTCCTGACAGCTCTTCCTCACCAGATCGAACATTCATTAGAGAACGTAAAACCCGATTAAAGCTGAGGAAGTTGCTGAGGCTGCTGACCTGTATGCTGAGGCTCACAATTCCTATAAAGACCTAAAGGATCGAACCCTAAGGGCAAGGGTTCAACAGACCTTAAGAAATCAAAGCCTCTAGTGGAAAGTAAATGACTTCTTTTATTCCTGTTTGTCAATTTGTGTGGTGTTAAGGGACATAAACGTCCAGATTGTCCCTTTTAAGAATGTCCAAAAAGTTGGAAGATGTTTTAAAGACTGTAATGACCAAGCACCCTTCTGTTCAAATTGAGCATGTATCAATAACTGGGCCTCTACCCTTCAAACAGAACTGTTTGCCATACTCCTTGCACTCAAATGTGTCCATGTATCTAAGGTTGACACTTTAATTTTAACTGATTCTCTGTCATCCATAAATGCTCTCAACTCATTAAGTATAAATTGTGGCATGCTTGTGTCAGAAGCCAGACATAGATATGGTAAGATTGTGGACAGTGGAGTCAGAGTGCACATGCTCTGGATTCCATCTCACATTTGGGCTTCAGATGCATGATAGAACTGATAAAATTTGGCTAAGCTGTATGCTTTCAAAGGGGGTAGATTACAATCTTGGGTTGTCAGTTAGCAGTTTGAGAACAATAATACGAAAAGAACTTCAAATGAACTTTTTTTGACTTAAGACTTAGGGAGATTGATTACAAGTCAGTCATCTACATCATTCCATTTATGGGAGGAGGAGCCACATGTCTATGGTGCATCCAACAAGATAAGCAGACTCTTGGATGTTTACTACTGCCCGGCTCCGGCTGGGTTTTCAAGTATCTTTGGAGGTTAAATCACCACCACCAGATGTAGACCAAAACGAAAAGTTTAAAATTTGCCAGATGGACTATTGTCACACCCTGCGTCATTATGTACTGGAGTGTGATCAAATTAATGAATTTAGAAACAACTCACTCAGAAATGTTCAAGAAATGGCAAAGGGATTTTATCCACAGTGGTATATTGCAGACCATTCTGGAGAAATACCCTGACTTTGCTAGCTGTAAATAAAGCATTACCACATGTGTGCATGTGTGTGTGTGTGTGTGTGTGTGTGTGTGTGTGTGTGTGTGTGTGTGTGGGTGTGTTGTGTGGGTGTGTGTGGTGTGTGTGTGTGCGTGTGTGTGTGTGTGCGTGTGTGGGTGTGTGTGTGTGGGTGTGTGTGAGGGTGTGTGTGTGTGGGTGTGTGGAGGGTATGTGTGTGTGTGTGTGGGTGTTGGTGTGTGTGTGTGTGTGTGTGTGTGTGCGTGTGCGTGTGTGTGTGGGTGTGTGTGAGGGTGTGTGTGCAGGTGTGTGTGAGTGTGTGTGTGTGTGTGTGTGTGTGTGTGTGTGCGTGTGTGGGTGTGTGTGCGTTTACTCACCTATTTGTACTCACCTATTTGTGGTTTGCAGGGGTGTGTGGTGTGTGTGTGGTGTGTGGTGGTGTGTGTGGTGGGTGTGTGTGAGGGTGTGTGTGGGTGTGTGTGTGGGTGTTGGTGTGTGTGTGTGTGGGTGAGTGTGTGTGGGTGTGCGTCCTTGTGTGTATGCATATATTTGTACGCTCGTGTGCACATGTCCGTGCGTGCGCCCTCGTGTGTGTATGTGCGCGCGCGCGCTCGTGTGGGTGTAAATTCAAAGTTTATTCTCTATAAGGATTACAATGCTGAGTTTACAGAAATTTGGTTATTGTTTGGTTTACATGTAGTAAAATTGTGATTACAGAGTGTACCACTAGAACGCTTAGCATGGCTAGGCATTTCGGGCATACTTAGTTTTATTCTTAATTGTAAAATATATTACAAATTATGAGGTAAGTTGGTCTTATGGCTAAGTGACTAAATACTAGTTTATGAGTTTAGCAATGTGAATGCTTTTGTTTTGGCACAGTATATAGTTTCAGTATTGGAGTATCATAGGATTCATTATTTTAAGACTGAGATTAATATTTCTGTTTATGGTCAAATGAGTGAGCGAGTGTAAGTGTGAACCACCAGTGGTATTCGTGTAGTTAGTTGACAGGGTGTATCAGGGAGATAAATGTTTTCTAATGGTAGTTTTGAAGGTGATGAATGTGTCTGCAGTTCTAGAGTTCTCAGGTAGGGTATTCCAGATTTTAGGGCCTTTGACATACATTGAATTTTTGTAAAGGTTTAGTCGGACACGGGGAATGTCGTAGAGATGTTTGTGTCTGGTGTTATGCCTGTGGGTTCTGTCACAACTATCAAGAAAGCGTTTTAGGTCAAGGTTGATATTAGAGTTTAAGGCCCTGTAATATAGATTGCACAGTAGTAAGTGTGGATGTACTGAACTGGGAGTAAGTTTAGATCTTTGAAGAGTGGGGGGGTGTGCTGCCAGGGATGGGATTTAGTGATTATTCTTACTGCAGCTTTTGTTGGGTTATTATTGGCTTTAGGTGTGTTGCTGCAGTTGATCCCCAAGCACAAATAGCATAGGTGAGGTATGGATAAATAAGTGAGTGGTATAGTGTGAGAAGGGCATTTTGCGGCATGTAGTATCGTATCTTGGAGAGGATCCCAACCGTTTTGGATACTTTTTTGGCTATATGCTGGATATGGGTGCTGAAATTCAGGTTGTTGTCAAGGTATAAGCCTAGGAATTTTCCCCCATTATTTCTGGTAATTAGAGTGTTGTCAATCTTAATGTTAATTTGTGCATCTCCTGCTCTGCTACCAAACATAATATAGTAAGTTTTGTCAGTGTTAAGCGTAAGTTTATTGGCTGTCATCCAAGTCGATATTTTAATCAGCTCCTCATTCACAATGGTGTTGAGGGTGGCAAGATTAGGGTGAGAGATGACATAAGTCGTGTCATCAGCAAAGAGAATGGGTTTCAGGTGTTGGGATACGTTTGGAAGGTCATTGATGTATATGAGGAAGAGCAGGGGACCAAGGACACTCCCTGCGGAACTCCAGTATCAAGTGGCCGTGATGCTGATGCTGTGTCTTTAATGGTGACGTACTGATACCTATTAGTAATGTAAGATTTGAAATAAGCAAGCGCATGGCCTCTTATACCGTAGTGGTCAAGTTTGTGGAGTAGGATTTGGTGGTTTACTGTGTCAAAAGCTTTTCTTAGGTCAATAAAAATTCCTAGTGGATATTCCTTATTTTCCAATGCTGTGTAAAGCAGATCTAGCATTTTTATGATTGCATCATTAGTGCTTTTATTTTTCCTGAATCCAAACTGGCAGGGGTTGAGTATGTTTTGAGCCGTTATAAATGAATACAGTCTCTTGTACACGAGTTTCTCAAAGATTTTGGATAGCAATGGTAAGTTAGATATTGGCCTATAGTTTAAGTCTGTAGTGTCACCACCTTTATGTATTGGTGTAACCCTTGCCATCTTGAGTAGTTTCGGGAAGGTGCTAGTCTCTATGACTTGTTAAAAAGTAATGAAATAGCATGCGAAAGGACATGGCCGCTCGCTTGTACAGTAATGTGGGACATGAGACAGATCCCCGAGTTATTTTTAAGTGACTTTATGATCCCAATGACTTCCGTGGGCTCAGTTGGTGCAAGATAGAAGGAATTAGGAAAATTACCATCTAGGTAGTCCCCGGCATGGGCATTGGTATGTGGGATTTTACTGGCGAGATTAGATCCTATGTTTGAGAAGAAGTCTTTTATCTTGTTAGCTGTGTCAGTGGATGTAGTGGTGTTTTCATTAGGTTTAGTTAGGACAATATTCTTGGTTTTTCTCAGTTTGTGGTCCCTGAATCTGAGAGAGTGTTTTCCAGGTCTTTTTTATATTCCTCTAGTGTCTGTGAATCTACTGGAGTAGTATAGTTTGTTTGGCTTTTTTATTACTTTGGTGAGAGCTGATGAATAGTGTTTAAGAGTATCTTTGTGTATTAAGCCTGTCTATATTGCTTTTCATATTGGTGTTTCTTGTCTATGGATTTCAGAATGGTGCTGGTTAGCCATGGGCAACCAAGCCGTTTGTTTGTGATCTGTTTTGTTTTTATAGGACAATGTTTGTTGTATAGTCTAAGTAATTTGTTAAGAAAGATGTCTGTCCAGTCATCAATACCATTGGCCTTGGAGAATTCTGTAGGCCAATCAACAGTCTCTAGGTCAGCTGTGAACTTCCTTACTGAGGCCTCGTCATGGAGTCTAAATGAGACTTTGTTGTATTCAAGTGGTGGTTTACTAATGTTTGTCAGGAGGAAGGTAGGGTAGTGGTCTGTAGTGCTATCTGTGATTATCCCTGATTTAAGGGGGGCTAGTATATTGGTCCATATGTGGTCTATTATGGTTGCACTTGTCTCAGTGAGCCTGGTTGGTTTAGTTATTGTTGGTATGAGAAGTGTGTTGTTCATATTGTTGATGAAGTCAGTTACAGGCTGATCATCTAATAAGCCAAGGTTGATGTTGAAGTCTCCAGCTAAGAGAAGGTGGTGCTTATTCATTTGTCTGTTTGTTATTAGTGACTTTAAATTTCCACTGAAATTTGGGATGTTTGTGTGAGGTATCCGGTAAATGGCACCGATTGTTATAGGCGTCTTAAGGTTTTTTACAGTAAAATTAGCAAAAATGTATTCCCCATATTCATCACTAAAGCAAGTGGTGCTAAGACAAGATAATTGGTTAGAGTAATAGATTGCAATACCACCCCCAACTTGGTTTGTTCTGCAGTTGTGAATTGCTGTGTATCCTGGTAGAGGGTAGATATCTATTGTGTCCTGTTTAAGCCAGGTCTCAGTAAGAATAATGCAGGAGAAGGGTGTCTTTAGTGATTCAAGGAGTGCTAGGAGGTCATCATAGTGTTTGCTTAAGGACCTGATGTTTGTAGTTAGAGTACTGATAGACTTTTAGCATTGTTTAGGATAGTGGTGGCTTGTGATGCTGTGTAATAAAGGCAGTTACTTTCCAATAGGTTTTGATTGGGTGTCAGATTATGGAGGTTTAGATCAGGGTCAACGTGATCAATCATCTTCTAGGTTTTAGAATTATGGTTATTTATATCCTGAGTTGTGTGTTGAGTTCTACTACTGATATCTGTAGTGGTTGGAAGTTTGGACAAGTATATAGCTAGAGTATTTTGGTCATGTAGGGTATAGTCACTACTACACATAATGAAGTTGATGTTGTCTATGTGTTGTGCTGGAATGAACTAAAGTACAACTAGGTATAAACTAGTAATATAAAAATACAAATTAAAAATAGAACAAGACTCTCACTTGTAATTGCACTAAGGTCTAATAATGACTTTTGTGGAGTCTATGTTTTGAGTTAGAGTGAGCTAAAGTACAATAGGTTTAATCTAATAATATAAAAGTACAAATTAAAAATAGCACTAGTCTCTCACTAGTAATTGCACTATGGTCTAATATAGTGAAATTGGTATTGACTATGTCTTGAGGTTAGTTTTTAGTTTAATATGTTTATTATGCACCCCATACCCATCCTGTGGGCGGTAGTCAAAAGATTACAGAGGTACATAATTGGTCCAGGGACTGGACTCCAAAGTTTTGATAGCTGAGCAAGTTACAGAGGTAATGAACTCACAATTTACAAAGGTAATGAACTCACAATTTACAAAGGTAATGAACTCACAATTTACAAAGGTAATGAACTCCAGGTAAGTCTGGTCACAATCATGACAAGTTACAAAGGTATTTACAGATTACAGAGTGTCTTGAGGTAGAATGAGCTATGGTACAACTGAATTTAATCTAATAATATAAAAATACAAATTAAAAGTAGCACCAGTCTCTCACTAGTAATTGCACTATGGTCTAATATAGTGAATTTGGTATTGACTATGTATTGAGCTAGAAAGAGCTATAGTACAACAACTTTAGTCTAATAATATAAAAATACAAATTACAAATAGCACCAGTCTCTCACTAGTAATTGCACTATGGTCTAGTATAGTGAATTTGGTATTGGCTATGTATTGAGCTAGAAAGAGCTATAGTACAATTGTGACCAGGTGTGGACGTATCAGTGGTTCATTACTTTGTAATTTGCTCATGACTGTAACCATGTAAAGGAGTGAAGCTGATTCATTACCTCTGTAACTTGCCGTGATTGTGACCAGATCTACCTGGAGTTCATTACCTTTGTAACTAGTTCAGCTATCATAACTTTGGGGTCCAGTCACTGGACCCATTATGTACCTTTGTAATCTTTTGACTACCGCCCACAGGATGGGTATGGGGTGCATAATAAAGATATTAAACTAAACTGTGTGTGTGTGTGTGTGTGTGTGTGTGTGTGTGTGTGTGTGTGTGTGTGTGTGTGTGGTGTGTGTGTGACTCAACAATCAATATTTGCACCAATAACTCATTACAGTTGTGACCGGGTGTGGAAGTGTGAATTGCTCATTACTCTATAATTTGTTCATGATTGTAGCATGTATAAACGTAAGTAACCATTCTACAGAATTCATTACCTTTGTAACTTGTGAGCTCATTACCTTTGTACCTAGTTCAGCTATCAAAACTTTGGGGGCCCAGTCCCTGGACCCATTACGTACCTCTGTAATCTGTAAATACCTTTGTAACTTGTCATGATTGTGACTAGACCTACCTGGAGTTCATTACCTTTGTAAATTGTGAGTTCATTACCTTTGTAAATTGTGAGTTCATTACCTCTGTAACTTGCTCAGCTATCAAAACTTTGGAGTCCAGTCCCTGGACCAATTATGTACCTCTGTAATCTTTTGATTACCGACCACAGGATGGGTATGGGGTGCATAATAAACATATTAAACTAACTAACTGTTCAGGAACAGTTAATGGACTTAATGTATCTACCATTTTACGAGACACTGGATGCACATGTATAGTCATTTCTGATAAGCTGTTCCCTAACCTTAAAGAAACTCATTCCTCTGCTATACTTTCAGACTACTTGGGCCGTACGGACACTTTTCCTACCATCCGTTGTTACATTAGGTCTAAATGGTTCACAGGTTGGTCTGAAGCCGTACTAGCTCCCATCACTTCTTGCTCCGTACTAATAGGTAATGTAAAAGGTGCCATTCTTCCTTCTGAGGTTGACCTTTCATCACCAAAGGTGGACATAAGTGTTTCAGATCCTCTTCCTGTAGAGTCAGAGAAGCCCCTCGAAAGTTCAGATGAGACAATGTCTCGTGAGATTCATGTGGGATTAAAAACCAGTGATGCTACTCTCGAAAGCGAGGTAGTGGGATCACCGGTTCACTTGTTAGATGAAAGTGAAGATATCATCTCCGATACCATAAATGTCTTGACTAGGGCTCAGACCAAAGCCCAGGTTTCTCCTACTGTCCATCCTTTGATTTTCCCTGACTTTAAGCCTTTAGATATATCGAAGGACTCCTTTGTCAATTTACAACGTAAGTGCCCTTCTCTTCAGAATTGCCATAATGCCGCTAAACAAAATCAAGTTATCCAAAGGAAAAACTTTTCATATAAATTTGAATAAATAAAAGGTA
>NW_026466686.1:0-12794 GCF_026875155.1 Cherax quadricarinatus
GGAAAATAAAGGACCTAACATAGGCTAGTACATCATTCCACGATTCTCACATTAGCACCATAGTTGGGTTTGTAGCCCAACAGTTTTTGAGAGCATTTAGCCTAGCTTTGCATTTCTTGTTTAGTTGTGGTATAGTGGATTTGTTAAAGGTACATCACACCAAATTCTGTAATTTTTAACTACTAATGTTTTTCCACCCTGCAAATAGAGGGGTGGGGATGTCGTTTGCTTTTAATTATGGAAAATTTTTCTGGGGTTCTTACCTTTTTTACCTCAACTTTATATCATCCCAGAAAACCATTGGAAAAAATCAATTTTTTACCGTAGCCCACCCCGTGTGACAGTGGAAAATTTAACCCCCCGGGCGCACCAAGGGGGTCCCCTCGACCTAAAACTTATCCATTCATCCGAGACCAGTAGGTTTGGGGTAGCCCCCCACAATACGGTCACAATTTAATTGTGGACTGAAAAATTTTTATTTTATTTTACTGAATGAAGGGGGGGGGGGTGGGGATACACCGGATACATCCGTCAAGGAAAAAAATTTGTACATAATCCCACTACTTACCAGATGTTCTCGGGGGCCTTGATGTACGGGATCACTCAAACCTATCTAATTATAAAAACCCAACCCTGGCCAGTCTAAGGTGCATAACTAAAAGGGGTTTATTTAAAACTGTGGGTGATTGATTTTCCCATTTCTTATTCACCTCTCTTTTTCGATGTCCGCACACCGAAAACGATTCTCTTTCCAGCAGGACGATATCCCTGGTTTGTCCTGCTTTAGACGTCGTGACTCAAGGAGTTCCCTTTCCTCGCTCGTTAAAACGAGGTCTAGCGTGTTCCCCGGGGCAAACGACTTATTTCATTTCACATATTCCTTAACTAGCGTTATTACCTTAATTAATTACAATTCACAAGACGATTTAATGACTCAAATTTTTATACACATTAGAGATCACCCCCCATTAAGATCTGAGACCGAGAGTGAGATTAAAAAAAGGGGTTTTTTTTCCCGGGGTCAGTCCAGGACGGCGTCAGCCCCCCGGCCCCCACCCGTAATCCCCTTTTTACCCCAACGTGGTCCCGAAATCACGTTTCCCCTCACTCCCACTAGGAACAGTCCGACACCCCCATTACGAAATGGGGCCTAATTAACCCTTGGGCCGCCGTAAATGCCAATTTCTGTACCATGCCTTTTCCGCTTCCTCTCCACCTTCAAAAAAAACCCCGCCACCCCCCCCGCACACCGCGCATGCGCAAAGGGAGCTCTGGTTCACTCTTATTTTCAAATACTTTTTTGACCCATAAACACATTAAACACCTATTGGCACTAATTTTTCGAAAATTAAAAAAAATTTTCCACTTAAATATCTTTGTTTTAGAGGAAAAATTTTATGAGGCCTAGTCATTACAATTGCTTGAACTTCATTAAAAAAGTATTCATCTTTTATGCCTGTTTATACATATATCGCAAGCATAGCAAGTTTGGTGAGGCGGGTAGAGCATTTAGGAGAGCAAAATCAAAATTAAAAGCAGGGGACTAAGAACCCCCCTGCGGTTACCTAAAGACATTTCGTTAGAATCATTTCTGAACCCTTGGGAAAAGGGACGAGGATACTCTTTTTGACGGGTATCCTATTATCCACAAGTAAGCTACCACCAATATTCATTTTGGCTAGTTCATTAGTAAAAAACTGTCGTTTGCAATACAAATGCGATTTTAGATCAAGAAAAGTAGTAAAACTATAGGGGTGTTGCAGGAGAAAGGTGGAAATACTTTTCCCACATTTTTTTACCTTTCATAAACCCATAGAGGTGGGGGGAAATTGATGTCTGATTCTGTTACAACTGTTTTAAGCATCACCTTTTCAAAAGTTTGCAAAGACAACTGTTAAGGAGATCGGCCTAAATTAAACAGGCTGTTGGGGCTTAGGGAAGCACAATGAACTTTTGGTCCAGGAATAGGAAAACCCCCCCAATGTAACTGAGATTATACATTCCCAAACAAGGGTTTCAGCAGGCCTTAGAGTTTGAAATATCAAGGTTATACCATCCTCCCCAGGAGCAGTTGTCGCCCTTTTGGTTTAAATCATTATCTAATTCATCTCGGTAAAGAGGCAACACTCTCATCAATTTTTTTGGCCAAAAAATTAATCTTTTTTTTCAACATTTTTTCAAAAGTACCCAAAAATTTTTTCTAATAAGAGGGAAAGGCTTTCTCCTGTGTTTTGGCCCATCTTTTTAATCATTTGCTTTTTCAAGGGGAAAAGGGGATGAGAAACATTGCCAGTCTTTTCCGGGTTATTTTTTTTATACCTTTCCAACCCAAAACCAAAGGGGTGGACCTATTTAATCCATAACAAACTGTTCCATTCCGTTGCCTAAGTTCTTCCTTTCTTTTCCCTTGCATTTGTTAGTGCAGTTTGGGAACGTTCGACGGTCGGGGGTTCACATTCAGGGTAGCTTAAAATCCCCCCTCGCATGTGTTAGATTGCGCAGCTGTGGATCATTAAAAAATTAAAAAGTTTTTATTGTTTTTATGGGGGGGTCTTTGTTTCCTTTCCTGCCCACTATCTGTGAAACACTCTAAATAGGGTAATTAAATCCATTAAAATTTTTGGGCCAGTGGCTCGAAATTCTTATACCATTGATCCAAGTGGTTAATAAAGTTTCTCTGTGTTCGGGTTGGAAAGTTTCCTCCTTCGTATTTACCCCTTTATTGCGAGAGGAAAAGATTGAATTGTTACTTGGGGAAGTGATCAGATAGAAGATCATCAATTACAGGTCATCATCGTATAGATGTATTAAATCCAAGACACAGATCTATATGCCACCATAATGTGAGTAGCCAGTAGGGCCCAAAATTCGAATTTTAATCATGCTCATCAGCAATCCTCTATTCCTTTGGGTTTTTTGTAATAACCCCCCAAATATTTTATGTCGGGCATTAAATCTCCCCAAAAATGAGGTGGGTTCCCTTGATGCGATCTGGTAAAGCACAGGTCGAAATGAATGGTCAGAGAACCGACATGTTGATTCTCCTTTGTAGGACTGATGAAGCCACGTGGGGCGAAACTTTTCCTCAAAAAAGATACCCAAGATTGAAACATGTGTCAATTTATCATCAATCGAAGCGGGTTCGCTGGGGCATAGGGTAAAAAGTTTAGGAAAAAAAACGCCTGAAAATATTTTGAACAGAACGCATTTAACTCGACTCTAAGGAAAGGAAAATGGGGCAAGCTCTTTCGACATCTCACACAACAGTTTTGGTTGACCTTGGGTTATAAGCTGCATATCCAGCAAGTTTGGGGGAGGCCCCAAACTTTCAATCTACATTCCTGCAAACAGATGAATCAATTTTTTGGGTTCACAAAAATTTTAAAGTCAGGAAACCGTTTTTCCTGATGGAAGCAATGTTCCATTAAAATTGTAATGTTTTCCTTGAGTGAGTTAATACAATCTCTTGCTCATAATGGTAAACTATTATTTTTGACTGCAGTGTGCAGACACTTAAAGAAAATAGCATAGTTTGACGCTTTATCTCAGAACCTTTTTTTTTTAAAGCTTTTTGGGCATTTTGGCAGCCTTAAAAGCAATTTTTGAAGGCAAGAGTTAGGCTTCTTCTAAAAATTGCTGGAAGCTGAACGGAATTGTGCATTTTTTTGACATCACCATGCTCAAGACACCTGATTTACATAATTTATTAAACTTTCGGATCGGTTCAAAGCCAATTTTTTCGGGAAATTTGTTATAAATGGGGAAGGGTCAGGCAAATCCAACCTCTCCGAAGTTGGCACTTCGGGGTTAGTGCTTTCCTTTTAACACCTATCCCCTTTAACAGTACCAGTGTCATGAACCCTTCCAACTGAACAAAAGAAAAAAGGGAAAAATAAATAAAGAAATGATTTAGGAAAAACAAAAAAATGTTTCGAAATTTTATTTAAAAAATTTAAATTAATAAAAAAAAAGGGCCTTTCAGTTCTTTATTGGGTGGGAGTGGGTATGGCCCTAGATAGTTTCTCTGATTTATTTAGTGGTTTACCCTGGGCAAAATGGAAATCCGATGTCGGGAATCTCCTACCACTTGATGGAGCAAAGTAGAATAGAAAGGGCCGGTAGTTGTAAAATAATTTTAATAAGTATTATTAACACACTCTCCCCCCTTTTCTGGCGCTACCCGGAAGACCACCCCAGGAACAGAGCTGACAAATAAGGAGAAAAAAAATCTGGTTACCCAAGTCATGAAAAAAACATTTAAGAAAGAAAAAGAATGATAAACCAAAACATTACTGTAACCCAAACCTAGAAAAAAAAACATAATACTCCTGGTAGATACCCTACCTGATTAGGAGAAAGTGGGGGCGAAGTGACTTCCCCCAAAAACTCAACCCACCCAGGTAAGGTCAATTTTACCAGGATAAAACTTAACAAATCTGACCCGGGAACTAGTTTTGCCCCAGCCCGCCAGGAGGGGGGGGGGGGGGGGCGCCGCAATGTAACTCGCTAAGGGTTCCGGGTTTTGCCCGAACAACCTTAACCCCCTTACACCTCTTTTTCCCCACACCATGGTTAATTAGTGTTCCTTTTTTCATCATTCATTGCGGGTAGGTCCTTGATCGACTCATCCCCCAATTTCCAGGGGGTTACCTGTGGGGGTGCCCCGTCGACTGTTGTAGTTGTGTATTGGGAGAAATGACAAACTCATCCCCATATTCGGTGTAGCCATGGGTTCCTATGGCAGACCAGTAGTTCCATATGTGCTACGGGGATGGCTACCCCCACAGCTGGGGGGTTGATGGCATTTGGGTATCCCCAAAATTGTTTGCATGGGGTGGGGTTCTGCCACTTTCAGAGGTTCAGTCTCAGACGGCTGTGGTAGACGGAGGCCCCTCCCATTTTTACCTTTAAAAGGGACTTTTTTATCGGGTTTTTACCTCGAAGTTTTTTGGGGTTCTGACGCAGTCCTTGGGGGAAATGTAACCCCAAATTCTTTACAGTTAATACATTTAAATTTTTTTCTTCAGGGCCTACTGTGCATTCTCTATGGAAAATTTTTTCCCGCACACTTACCACCCAAGAATTAGTTTCCCACAGTCTACTGCAACATGCCTAGGCGGCATTTGTAACACCTACTTTTGGGGGGAGGTACACTTCGATGTTTAGGAAACTAAACCATGCACCCCAGATATTTCCGGGGGGGGGCACAGGGCCCACCCAACGGCAATAATTTGGGATTTTCCTTTAAGTCTTTAGGGTTAGATATTCCACTAGAGTCAGATGGGTGGGTCCGCAGAAGGGTATCCAAAGATTATGAACTGACCCATTTTTTTAAATGGTGAGTGTCTGATTGAGGGCGAGCAGCTTAATACCCCATAAGGGGTACTAATAGATCATTATCGCTCTTCATTCTGTTTTACAAACACAAATTGTGTGTTTTTTTCCAAATTGGTCCTTGAGTTTGGTGCTTGTTTACAGCTTCCATTAGCCATGCACACTTAGCAGGCGCCGGGGGGGTTGTCAGGGAAGTTCAGCTTAACACATTCTTTCCCTTTTAAAAAAAGACTTCTTGCGCCTCTGTGACCAAGGGCGTTTAGTAAACACATTGTGACGAGTCAAATGATCTGCTACGCGACGCTCTACCCTTTTTCACTTTTCTCTTTTTTTTACTTTTAAAGGCGGAACACATCATTTCCATCACCTCAAAATAGGTTCCTCATGACAGTTTCCATGTTTGCCATGAATATCTGGGGTTCCCTATAGCTTTTCAAGAGCAAATATTCATACAAAGTCAGAAGTCCAAAATGATCACAAGACACAAGTGCTCAAGTTTTAAAGAACACCTCCAACATACTCAACCCAGACCCCCACCACTCAAACGACACACCCCCAAACCCAAAAAAACCCCTCAAGCCTCGTATGTGTGTTAAAAAAAAAGGTAAAATAATGATAAATGGATGGAAAAGGCAAGGTTTACACCATATCACAAAAATTTCAAAAGAACAGGAGAGAGAAGAGGAGAAGAGAGAGGAAAAAGAGAAAGTAGGTAATATTGAGCAAAAATTAGAAATTTTGACATACCTCACATTAAACAAGGTTCAAATATAACTTCCACTTGAAAGTTCGGCACTGCCCCTAAGTACCCCCACAAAAATAAATAGCAGACATCCAAGATGCGAAAACAACCTCTTATCCCAACCATAAGATGTAAACAGAATTACTAAAAAAAAAAAAAAAAAAAAAAAGGGGATGTTTCAAGACAAAGAGATAAATCACTCTGTTTACTTCCCGGTCCATCCCGGGGAACTCACACTTTTCTAGTTATACATGTATGCAAGCATAAGTTGCAGCGTAAAAGATGAACCAAAACCCAAAAAATCTCCCCCCTTTTAAAAACGCATTACTATTATGACAAGTTTACCAAGTACACCAAGTGTACCTTTAACTTAGAAAAACACTTTTGTTATGTAAATATAGGGGAGAGTGGAAAACCGCGGGCGAATAAAAACACTCAACTTCTCAAGGTCCACACTAGCCCAGCTTCTGGAGTTACCAGCGTTTTAATGTGTTTATTTAATGTCATGCGTGTCTGCAGTCATTAAATTTTTGTATCAAAGTTAAAAACACAATCCATTTTATCAAATAGTCAAAACATTTACAAATACTTTCTTACTTGAAGAACTTTTACGGCGCGATAACGGAGATAAAAAACCCTCAATTACTGGGCGCTTGAGGTTTCTAAACCTGATCCCTGGAAAGCAGGGGGGAAGAACATATTATATACACCGGGAAAAACCTAGAGGGACTATCCGAACTTTCACACGAAAAAAACACTCACTACAAACAAAAGATTTGGGGAACGATCACCATCCCCCCAATGAAAAGCGGGGGGTTCCCCCACACGTTAAGAACCAACAAAAGGCAGGGGGCCCAGACTGTCAACGCCCCCCAGCACACTAAGGGGGTTACCAACAGACCCCTGGGAGTCTCAAGCTGGCACTGACAAGCACCTAAAGTCAGTTCCTGATCACCGGGGTGTGGCTCGAACGTTGGTTTCGTGCAGCCCCCAACAGCCTGGTTATCAGGCGCTGATCCCCAGGAGCCTGGTCACAGACCGGGGCCCCGGGGGTTAACCCCCCGAAACTCTCTCCAGGTAAACTCCAGTGCAACTATGACCACCCAAAGGGAAAAGCCATGCCCATATACAACGGGAAAAGCAAACTCCCTTCCGTAACTTTTTCACCCTGAAATGTGTACCTTTTCATACAGGGAAAAACTGTGCAAAAACTTTAAAATTTCCAGGCATACCATCTAAAGGGGACAAAAAGATACAAAAAAACCAGGCCATGGGAAAACCGGGTACCCCAGCCACCAAGAGGGGGAGGGTTTTTTTGTGCCAGAAGGAAAAAAACTGGCAGAAATGCAGAAACGTACACCCAAAACCCCCATTTCCCGGGGTGGGAAACCCCACTGGGGCCCCCACCCAAATCAACAGATACAGAAAACAATGCCGGAAAAAAAAATCCCCCCCCCCTACCAAAAATACCACCATCCGATAACATTCTTCTTTGCAAAAATTTCAGGGTCAAAAACCAGCAACAAAAAACAAAAACCTTCATCCGTGGACGCTTTCAGAGCAAAGGCAATGTTCACGGGTTTCACTGAGACCCACATAAAGGACACTTTTCAACGAATTATGGACCCGGGGTTAAAAACCTTACAATTGGGCAGAGTGAACAGGCAAAAGGGGGGGTTGGGGCCCGTACATTGCAAATCACTTTTTTGCACAGAACTGCTAAATGCCCAAATGATGTAGTGGAATTTTAGCAGTAAAGGTCGAGAACGAAAACCAGTCATTGTAAGTCACAAGCCTCCCGGATGCAACATCCCACAATTCCAGGGAAAACTGTTAAAAATTACCATGTCTGGAAAAATTCCACCCTTCACCCACATCTTGCTCCTGGGGGGTTTCAACTTAAGGCACCTAAAATGGAGGGAAAAACAAATAATATTTTTGCAGTAATAACACCAGGGAGGGAGCTCTGATGAAAAAATCACACTCATGCAGCTTTTAAAAATCTGCACAAAATTCAAATTTAAAAACCCGCAAAATAAAAGAGCCTATAGACTGGAGAATAACAGACCTCTCTTCACTAAACAAAGAGAACTGATAAAAATACACCATATCAAAAACAATATACCAGATCACAACATAATTTAGTTCAATCATGATCACGGAGCCCCAACCGACATAAGAGATTAGCACGAGGGAGCATTTACCAAATTCAACTTTAAAAACAAAAACATAAAGTGGGACCAAGTAAACCAAGTCCAACCGTAAACTGGGGGAAAATAACAAGCAACACAAACCCCCAAATTTTGCCTAAACAGATTAACTCGGTGGCACCGATGTATTTATTCCCTAAGAAAAAGGAGGGGTGATGTAAAACAAAAGAGACGGCGCTCCCTTTTCAGGCGACGGAAAAGAATAACAGACGGCTAAAAGAGGCAATATATCTGAAATGCGTAGGGAACACGGGGAAGAAATTGCAAGCATCGAACTTAAGCTAAAAGAATCCTTTAGGGGCCCGGAATCGTGGGGGAAAAACTAAAAAACCATAAAGAAATCGAAAGAAAACCCAAAGTATTTCTTCTCCTATGCCAAACAAAATCGAAACACGCCAGTAATTTGGGCCCCCATTAAACAAGAGGGGGCCACACAGATGACAGCAAGGAAAAATGGCTACTCAAGTCCCAAAAGACCAGTTTTTAGCAAACCGCTAAACCCGACTGAGAGTCGAAACAAAATGAATTTTTTATGAGGAGCCCCAAAATTTTATTAACACAAGCCCATCCGATTTTTCCTGACCCAAATGACTTCGAAAAAAGGGGATAAAGACATGCCCATCTCCCGCCCGGGGGCCAGAACCATGGAACTCGTGTTCATCAAGAACGCAAAAAACCCCCATCACAGCCTTTTTCCATCCTATGGGGTGGGGGCATGGGCCGGGGGGCGTCCACAGTTACTAAAAACAACAGACATACCCCACTCCACAAAAGGGGGGAGTAAACAAAAGCAAAGAACTACAGACCAATAGCATAACATCCATATCTAAAAAAAAATTTTTAAAGGGCCTAAGCAAATCACCACGCATCAGAAAACCCATCAGTTCCAACCCAGGGCAACATGGGTTTAGAACTGGGCGCTCCGTCTGTCCAAATATGGATCACAAAGACAAGGTCATAAAGCACTAGAAAAAAAAGAAGCAGTGTAAAATACAACTTTGCAAAAGCCTTCGACAAGTTACCATGGCGAAAGCGACAAAAAGCTGCAAAGAAAAAACGGAAAAGTCGGGCGAGGATCTAAATTTTTCCCCCCTAACAAACACAAGGGGTATCCCCAACAGAGTAAAGTCCGAGGGAGCTCGGGAAAAGCTCTGTTCCACAAGGCACATCCGCCCCATCTTGTTCCTCATCCTTATATCCGACATAACAAGGGTGTCACCCAGCACCGGGGCCCTTCCCCTTCAGAGCACCCGAATCCAGACATTCTTCCATGCAGACACTGCAAAAGCTCCCGGCAGACATCAACCAAACTTTCTGGGCTGCAGAAAACAATATGAAACAACGATGAGAAAATTTCAATTTCTCAGATATGGTAAACATAGGAAAAATTAAATCTTCATAAGTACAAAACAAATTTTGGGCCCCAAAATAGACGAAACACCAAACGCAAAGCCCGGGAGTGATCAGTCGGAGGATTCACCTTTCAAGGACCATGACATTGTATCAATCGCATCTGCAAAAAAATGACGGGAGGATAATGAAACCCTTTAAAAACTAGGGAGGCAAGCCCATGATGACACTCTTCGGGCACTTGTTCTATCTAGGCGGAAATTGCTGCACACTAACAGCCCCCTTTAAAGGGCAGGGAAATTGCCGCCCTAGAAAATGACAAGAACATTCAGGGCGCGCATAAGGGAGAAAAAAACACCTCAATTATGGGAGCGTTTGAGGTTCCAAACCGTACCCCCGGGAACGCAGGGGGGAAAATACATATTATATACCCGGGAAAACCAGAGGGACAGTACCGAACTTGCACACGAAAATCACCACTACGAAAGCAAAAACTTGGCGGACGATCACCATCCCCCAATGAAAAGCAGGGTGTCCACCCCGTTAAGAGAAACCCTACAAAATGTAGGGGGCCCCGACTTTCAACTGCCTCCCAACACACAAAAGGGGGATTACCACAGACCCCTGGGATCTTCAAGCTATCCTGGACAAACACCTAAAGCGTTCTGGGTCACTGGCGGCCGTACGTTTGGGTTTTCGTGCAGCCAGAGCAACAGCCCGGGTCAGCTCTGACCACCGAGGCCCGGTTTTCAGAACGGGCCGCGGGGGCTTGACCCCCGGAACTCCTCCAGGTAAACTCCAGGGTAACTAAACCTAATGAAACACACACTCCCATGACCAGCAACAAGAAAAACTTTTCTTTCAAAAATAGTCTAATCTCGCCAGTAAAATCCCACATACCCAAGCCCATGCCGGGGGGTACCTAGATGGGGAATTTTCCCTAATTTTTCCTTCTATCTTGACCAACTGAGCCCACGGAATCATTGAAATTTTAAAGTCTTTAAAAATAACCGGGGGAAACTGTCTCGTCCCACCATTACTGTACAAGCGAGCGCCTGCCTTTCGCACTATTTCATTACTTTTTAAAGCACTAGAGACTAACACCTTCCCAAACTACTCAAAATGGCAAGGGTTACACCAAACATAAAGGTGGTGACCCTCAGCTTAAACCCCTATAGGCCCCCAATTCTAACTTCCATTGCTATCCAAAATCTTTGAGAAACTCGTGCACAAGACTGTAAAACATTTATAACGGTTCAAAACATACCAATCCCTGCCAATTTGGGTTCAAAAAATAAAAACACTAATGAGCAACATAAAAATGCTAATCTGCTTTTCACAGCATTGGAAAAAAAGGGAAAATCCACTAGGTTTTTTTTAATTGACCAAAAAAAAGCTTTTGAAAACAGAGACCACGACATCCTACTCACAAACTTACATTAGGGTAAAGAGGCCATGCGCTTGCTTATTTTAAATCTTACATTTCTAATAGGATCATACGCACCATTAAAATACAGATCCCCGCAACAAGGGCCCCTTTATCTGGGGTTTCCGCAGGGAAATGCCTTGGTCCCCGCCTTCCTCATATACATCAATGCCTTCCAAACGTACCCAACACTGAAACCCTTCTCTTGCTGTACACGCTTATTAATCTCTCACCCCAACTTGCCACCCTCAAAAACCATTGGAATAAGCTGATTAAAATACGATTGGGTGACGGGCCCAAAAAATTTCGCTTAACATGACAAAACCTACTATATTTTTTTGGTACAAGCAGGGGTGCACAAAAATTTAAAATTAAGATTGCAACACTCTAATTACCAAAAAATGGGGGAAAATTCCTAGGGGTTACACCCTTTAAAACCCCAACCCCCAATTTTAGCACCCAATACACATAAACCAAAAAAATACCAAAACGGTTGGGGTCCCTCCAAGTTGTACTACGTCCCAAAATGCCCTTCTCACGCAAACCACTCACTTAATTTTTCCATACCTCACCTAGCTATTTTTGCTTTGGGATCAACTGCAGCAAAAACCCCCAAAGGCAATAATAACCCAACAAAAACGCAGTAAGAATAATCACTAAATCCCACCCTGGGAACACATCCCCCCACCCATAGACCTAAACTTTCTCCCATTTTAGTACATCCACCTTACACTGTGCAATCTACTCTACGGGCCTAAACCTAATACAACCCTTTACCTAAAACGCTTTCTTTATATTTTGGGCAGAACCCACAGGCATAACACCAGACAAAACTCTCTACACATTCCCCGTGTCCCAAAACCCCTTTACAAAAATTCAATGTATGCAAAGGCCCAAAAATGGGGAATCCCACCTAGAACTCTAAACTGCAGACACTTTCATACCTAAAAACAACCAAGAAAACATCTTACCCCCTATACACCCCTAACAACTACACGAATACCACCCGGGTTCACACTTACACCACCCCATTTGACCATAAACAAAATATTAACTCAATCTTTAAAAAAGAACCTGTGATACCAATACTGAACTATGTATGGCCAAAACAAAAACATTCACATTTCTAAACTCACAAACTATATTTAGTCAATTAGCCATAATGCAACTTATCCCCTAATTTTGTAATTTTTTACAAAAAGAATAAAAATAAGTTGCCCGAAATGCCACCCCTGCTAACTTCTATGGTAACTCTGTAATCCCCAATTTTTCTACATGTAAAACCCCACAAAACCCAATTTCTGTAAACTCAGCATTGTAAACCTTATAGAGAATTGAAGGATGGAGTACCTGGATACCAAAGATTTCGGGGTCAACGCCCCCCGGGCCCGGTCGTGACCAGGCCCCCCTGGGGATCCGCCAAAACAACCAGGCTGTTGCTGCGGCTGCACCAAACCAAAAGTACGACCACAGCCCGGCTGATCAGGGAACTGCCTTTAGGTGCTTTCCAGTGCCAGCTTGAAGACTGCCAGGGGGCTGTTGGTAATCCCCCTTATGGTGCTGGGGCATTGAACAGTCTCGGTCCCCTAACTTATTTATGGTCTCTTAACTGTAGGACACCCCTGCTTTTCATTTGGGGGGGTTCATGTCCTGCCAATTTTTCTTTGTAGTGAGGATTTTCGTGTGCAAGTTCGGACAGTCCCCAAGGATTTTCCAGTGATATAATCATTAA
>NW_026466687.1:0-13882 GCF_026875155.1 Cherax quadricarinatus
TTTAAAGTGACATCTAAACTGTCTTTATCGGGCGCACCTCTGGCAAGACAGTGATAGTGTGAATTGATGGTGAGTGTTTCTTTTTTCGGGTTACCCTGTCTCGGTAGGAGACAGCCAACGTGTTAAAAATGTGTGATAAAACATTATAAGCTACACAGAGAGAGAGCGAATAAGAATCCAAGGGTCATCACTGACAAAACATTACACCAGGAAGATCATACACATGAAGAATAAAGGACAATATCGTTTCTGGAACAATATCCACCAACACCAAAGTAACGAATGTGAGGCCGATACCGGAAAACACCGCTGGTGTGGTGCCTGTGCAGAAAAAACAGGAATAATATATGAGAATAAAAAAGACATTATATCGAGTTTAATCATTAGCGCCCTTTAAGAAGTTATGTTAAAAAAACAAGAGCTTCTTCTAAGAGGTAAAATTTACTTAAATGTCCGAAACAAGGTACAGTAGATTGCTGCCTTCGTGTCCCTGGCATTCAATATATCTTAAACTATCACTAGTCTAAGCACACGAGGCTAAACAGGGTCTTCTTTTTTCTCTTCTTGTTTTTATTTTCCCAAAAACCGCTGCACGAGCGTGGGTCATTCAGCGCGATTATTTCATTAAACAATTTATTGCATTCATAAGAGTCGTCATTCAGTTCCTTTTACAAGTATATTAATAAAACTTGCGAGTGTGACACTACAAGCATGTGGCATTTATTCTGCAATGTGGCATTACACGTCATTCTGCAGTTTGGCTCTAAATGTATATCATTACACGTCATTTTGCAGTGTGGCACTACAAGATCAGGCCCCCATCCACCGGAGGTCAAGGCCTGGGCCGCGGGGGCGTTGACCCCCAAAACACCCTCCAGGTAGACACGCCAGTCCTACAGTAACACCACTACATGTTAGTCATCTCTAGTAAAGGTCACGTGATGTCATCAACAAGCTTGGAAAACACGCCGCCATTTTGTACATCCTTATTATAATGACGGGGAAATGTTGAACCCTCGGGGGCCAGCGCCTTAAGTGTTTCACCAGTATCAAGGTACTCCTTGAAGGGCAAAATCCATATGGATTGCGATTATAGGAAAAGGATGGAAATCAGATACGCGGGGGTAGAAAGTTTTAAGTTACATAACATTTTGACCTACGTGATGGTCAATGAGTGCTCGTCTCAAAATTAATATACAGTCATACACACTAACACTGGCAAGCCAAAATTATCCCACATATTTAAAATTCTGCGAGTTTACTGGGGAGTGGAGCTCGTACTTGAGAGTTTACTGAAGAATGGCGCTCGTTGTATGAGCGAGTATATTGTTATAAGGACAGTATTAGATAGCAGCACTCAACCTGTGAATAAGTAGTGTTACAAAGACGATATCAGACAGCTCGACACTCATCCAGTGTGCGAACTTACCGCCAGGAAAGCAGTACTTTACAGCCCAAATAGTTAATATGCCACTAGCGATGTCAACTCCAGCCTTGGCTTTCCTCATAAAATGTGTTTCAGTAACTATGCTATCCGAGAAAGTAGGTGAAAGAATGATGCCCTGATCGAGATGTTTATTAAGGAGACGACATTCTGCAGTGTGGCAATCAGTGGTAACACTACATGTCATTCTAACAGTGTGGCAACCAGTGGTAACACTACACGTCATTCTAGTGTGGCAACCCGTGCTAAGACTACACGTCATTCTACAGTGGTAACCTTGTGCTAACACTACGCGTCATTCTACATTGTGGCAACAGTGCTAACATGTCATTCTACATTGTGGCAACCAGTGCTAACACTTCACATCATTCTACAGTGTGGCAACCAGTGCTAACACGTCAGTCTACAGTATGGTAACAGTGCTAACACTAACGTCATATGCACTCTCGAGAAATCACACGAAATCAAAATCGGGAATTATCTAAATAAAATTCACCAGAGGCACTTGTACATGCTCACAGTTGCACAAATCTTTCCCTGGTTACAGTGCACCAACACTGAAAATTCGAAGCCCATCAAATAAGGCCTTCTCGAGTTATAAATGAAAACTTTAGAGGGAAAAAATCAGGCAACATCTTAAAGGTACCTCTTCGGGGAAACCTAGTAAGAAAAAAAAATTTCATGATACAAGCACAAATGAACAAATAAACACTGCCACAAGGAGTTGAAAACCGAAAAAAATATTAATCGCCGATGTCAACAAGACTTCCCAAAAATTTCCCCCTAGATGTGATATCAGTACACTGTGTCCGGAGTAACAATGAACAAAATGTATTGATGGATTATTATTGTTATTATTATATTTAGGGGAAAACGCTAAGCCCATAAAAAGTTCAAAGCTTATACCTGTTCGATTATTTTTAGAACTGTAATTAGAATCGTAGGGCTGTACTTTGTTCAGTAATGGGAGAGATGGGAGAGGCGAGTTTTGATAATCTTGTAGTACTATAATAATGTCTGATAAGAATATTTATTTATAAAATTTAAAATTTTCCCTCCTTTCGTCTTGCAGGAGAAACCGTCTACCAAGAAGTCAGACTCTAAATCTAAGAAATCCTCAGACACACCTGTGTGAAAAAAAAGAAAACGAGGTAAGACAACGAGTTTTTGTATGCTGTATTATTATTATATTTTAAAAAAAATACTCCTTTAAATCTGAATGGGTCGCTAACGCTAACAACAGATGTCCTTTCATATCGCCAAAGTTGGTGATTAGTTATTTACGGATGTCTCCGTACGATTATTATTATATTCGGTGAGGAAGCTCTACACCCGTATAGGTCATGCAGCTCCTGGGGATCGGGGGGTAATAATCGGATTTGATTCAAGGGAGGGTGACTCCAACTTATAACTGACCAATGAACTGGTTTGTAGGCTGCTTCAGGTTGTGACTGTCAGCCATCACTATTAATCGCAACCACCTCCACCGCCACCATTATCAATCATAATCATCATCAGACTGTATCAAACTAGTGCATGATTGACTTCCCTTCGGGGGAGACACGGGAAGACCCCAATTTCATCCATCAAACCTAGTTATATTTTTCATTGACATTTTCAATATCTGGGGCTTATCAATGTTGGATAATCATGTTTCTCACTAGCGAATTTCTCTTTTGAGCTCTTAAAGAAAAGCACAAAATTTTATTTTTAATCTCAGTTTGATAATTTATTAAGTTATAGAGAAAAAAATTCGAAAACTATAGCACAAATTGAAGACCGATACGTAAAGGAAATTCACTGATCTGGCCACCTTTCTTGAGAGATATGACCCTTCAAGAGATGTGCCTTGATGCTGGTGACAGCATCTTGACATGAGAACTGGAGCCATCCCTCCCTTCCTAGGAATAAACCTGAATGCTTCACATTATTTAGGTGATGTATAACCCTTACAGATTTAGCGCTTCCCAAAAATATAATAAAAAAGCAGCACTAAACCTACTAGGTCTTAGAGCCCCAAAAATATAAGCACCTAGCTAAACAAAAGGCCGAGGAACTAGGCCCCAAAAGAGTTTACGGGAGTATCTCTGGATTTACACCTACAGTTCGCTTATCTGTTGCAAGCAAATTCAGGAAATTAGCTTAATATGTTTAATACCTTATTTTCATTAATATCTTGAACATATGTAACAATTGAAAAACAAACACGAAATTTTCTATTGTGTTTAGTGACGTGGGTCTATTTGATGGTGGAGTCTAATTTGTGTGGTTTTTAAGGGCAACTGTGGTATGTCGTATGAGCCCCGGCTTTTGCCTGACACCGATATTAAAGGAGCAGAGCCTTAGTTTACATCTAGTATACTAAAAGTGTCTTTGGGTCCGCTCGTGAGCGTTGGAAATGTTTCCTTATATCTGCTGTTCCTGTTCACCTAGCAGTAAGTAGGTACCCCGGTGCTAGCATACTAACTGCGTAGCATCCTGGGGGGACAAGATTAACCCATGTTACCCGAAATGCTCTGCATAACCAGGGAATTATATATAGTATGCCAATGATGACAACTAGTTCTGTAATATTTTGACCATGTTATCTGTAGAAATTATTATAATTATAATCATAGATAGGTTAAAAGATACTTGGAGAATAAAGATATTGAAAAACAGGGGTGTGCCAAAACATCGTTATCGGTGGTTATCGGCTTTGACAGTATCGGTAACGCCTAAAATAAAGTATTGGTATTAGCAATAATTTGTGCATCGTCCCATCATTAGTGAAAAAATAAATCACCCAAAAAAGTTTTGGGAAGGCGTTGAGTGAGAGCTCCCAATGTTGACTGTATGTACATAATAATAATAATGATGATAAGAGTTGTCATAATCATAACCAAGCGCTAGACCCACAAGACCCATACAGCTGTCTCCTCTTATTATTACCTCATGAGAATGCGCTAAAGCCGTAGGGAGTAATTCAGCGTCAGGATATCGAAAAGTAATCACGTTTGACCCAGAGTAAAAATAGCTCTAGTTCCTGGGATCAAGAGCCCTTTACCAGTATCAAAACCCCTCCCTTGAAGGGCGCAGAGTTGTAAACGGTATATCCCCACATAAGACAGGAGAAACAAGAACGACGCAACATCTCACAAAACACCATCGTTTTAGCTTAGGCTGCTTCAACAACGTGGTTACTAGCACCAGTGAACTGTCGGGTAAATTCCTCTTAAGCGAGTATATGGATTTACGTTCCCCTGTGGCTCTGCATGAACAACGTATTACGACTGTAACCAGATCATAACCATATAACTAGTTAATTTACGACTGGAACTTGCTTAGCTATCCAAACATTTCAGGGCCCGGGTCCCTGAACCCATTTGTGCCTCTCATCTCTTGACTACCGCCCACAGATGGGTATAAGTTTTATTATAAAACTCTTAAATTAAACCGCAGTTTGAGCACCGCCAAGGCTCTCACGGCTGTCTACACCCACTACCACCATTACTTGGGAAGTAGCAGTAACATAAACTTACAAATAAGAGGAGAATCACCTACTACTAATACAGCTACGTCCGTAAATAGTTTTAGGGAAAAAATGATTTATTCTCTTTAAAAGCGAGTCCCTGATGCTGGTAAAGGGCTCTTGATCTAGAACATTGGAGTTGCCCTCGGTCGCTTAGTCATAAAATTGCCTCTCCACTTCTACTCTCTCCAGCGTTATATTCGTATTTATTCAACTGATGAAGCCTGTTACACAGGTGAAACGTTTTGGCAAAGATATCTAAGTGTTGCATATGTGTCTTATTCATCAATTTGTGGGTAGTGTAAATTGTTAATATGATAGAGCAGAGTTTGTGAATAAGACAGTGTGAGGTTTATGGCATTTTATCGAGTCACAAAATATTGTGAATTGTGAACCAAAAGTCTTCTTCATAAAACGCCGTTAACTGCATATTGTGTAATGCACATACTTATTTGCATATCTACAATGATAACACACAGCTGCGTTTGTTGAGTTTGAGAAGAGCTGCTCCTTCGGGAACACCAGACTCAAGACACGACCTACGCATAGCTGACATTAGATTACTTTTGCACCACATTTGTGCAAGACTTGCCGCGCCTCTGCCATTGGGCTACCGGTGCCACAATTATATTACAGCAATCATCCATCCCAAGACTCTAGAAACAGTAATAACACGATTGCAAACAAATCACAGAACTAGTGGGGGCAGGCGAGTTCTAAAATTCACAGACCAGTGTTTACCACTGGACCAGCTGGCTAATATGATTCATCCTGTTAAGTATATTTGTGTACATCATAGGGATGCTAGCGGATGCTAGCATGGGCACTGCTATGGCCAGAAATACAAGTTCTTACAGACGATTCCCACAAAGCATTGATGTAGCGACTTTGAAGGGACTTCAGCTAGAGATACGCCAGTTATGCTGATGTGAGATTTTGTCTCAAAAAAAAAAAAAACAGAATTTGTCACGGTAGGGCCCATATAACATCCCTATGGTGTATAGAAATATACTAGTTGGATTAATCCTATTAAAGTCAGCTGGTCTGGTGTAAGCATATTGGTCTGAGTTTTAGGACTTGCCAACAATGGGTTTTCAGCCTGACACATTTTCTGACATGAATGGAGCCACCATTATCGGTACCTCCAGTTTTACATCACCCACCCTCCTTTCTGAAGTCAGTGATCGGGTCACCTGAAAAATACATGTCAGGACGCTGTTTCTGGCGAATGAACAAAGGAAGCACTTCTTCGTCCAAGATGGAAATACTTAACGATATCTTCATGGCACTGCTTAGATACCGACTCATCACAGGTTCTATTTAGAAAACTTACAAATGGTTTTAAAAACAATAATAGAAATTTATGCAATATTTCTGAGGTTATATACATGTGAGTTAATATAGTAAATTATGTACATTAAAACAGAATAACCCAATAAAGTTGAACAATGTGACTCTTCCATTAGTCATTATTTTTTCCAAGTTAAGCACACATATTTGACGTTCCCCTTAAGCGAGGTTCCTTGACGTTGGTGAGGGGCTCTTGATCTAGAGAATTGGATCTGTGCTCCAATTCCCTGAATACCTTCTCTCCCCCACAGGCGCTGTATAATCCTACGAGTTCAGCGCTTCCCCATGATTATAATAATAATAATACTTGACGTTATCTCCAACCCTTATTATAATCATGGGGAGCGCTAAACCCGTAGGATTATACAGTGCCTGTGGGGGGATGAAGGTATTCAGACTCAATTCAGGGAACTGGAGCACGTATCAAATTCCCTAGATCAAGGAACCTTCCTGAGGGGCTCTTCATCCCTTAAGAATATCACAAAAAATAAATTCTACATTAAAACAAAAAGAAGCATTAAAGTCGTATGGGTTATATAGAACAGTGCTATGTTAATGGCTTTGGGGGTCACTTTTCTCCCTCTCTGCCTCTTCATTCATCAGATATATATTCTAAAGCTCTAATCTTAAACTGATTTATAAAATGATTGGCCTTGGTACAATCAGGTAACCTTCCAAAGACCCTTATTTCTCCTTTGTTTGTCGGGAGCTCGTTCCTCGCTACAAAAAACTTCCTAGGCGATAATTGTTCCTTGTTAAACCCTTCTCTGAGTAGTTGAAGGGGCGATCCTCCTGCTCCCCGAAATATTAGTAACCTATTGCGCTCTACTTTAATGTGGAAAGCCAGGAAGGCCTGAAAAAAGAAGCCAACTTTATCCCCTTATATTTACGTAAAAATCTTTACCATAATTTTGAAACTGGACGGTAGAAGGAAGGTCTCGGCAAATGGACAAAAGTCACTGTGGGTCATTTTGAAAAAAACCCCCTTGAAGAACCTTGGTCCTGTTCCGGCACCCTTAGCTAGTACGGTAGGTTCCCGTAAACAGTACAAGTGTTTCCTTGAAAAAACTATGATGACCCACCGTTGAGCTTTTGGTCACCTGACCGAATTCCGCTGCTTACGTGGCACTTGTAGAAACAATTCTAAGTGAGATAATACAAACTTAAACATAAAAAACCCTTTAACCTTGTCAATTCGGCCCCTAACCAGGGCAATTTCCCTATATAGGTTTGAAGAAACAATTTCGTGTGGTGTTGTAGAAAATTATTTATGTGTCTTGTGTTAAATGAGTGCCGTGTTGTGTGGCCATACATGTGTGTATGGTTTTGATAATACGGGTGTGTGTGTGTGTGTGTGTGTGTGTGTGGTGATAACAAAAGATTATTATAATCAAAAAAGAAGCGCTAAACCACAAGGGTCGTCGGGATAACTAGCACTCGTACTCTCCCTACGACGCTGCGTAGTTCCAAGTCTTCCTGATACATCCTGAACAACTTTGAATTTTAAAAGTCATTCCCTGAGGTAATGGTGGGGGACCCAGCTTGTTTGAAGGTTATATATAACTGCCGTACAAATTGTTCCACAACTGAAACAAAAATTTCATATCGGGGTAATATTTCGCCAGAAACTCTCCGGGTTTTGTATTTATCCAATGTAGGGATAATTAGGTCATGCTACCAGTGTCATAAAGGTCAAAATAGTAGAAGGGTTGTTTGTCTAGTTGTTAATGTGGCTGTAACTGAGAGGGGGGGGGGGGGAGGGGTGAAGTGAATGTTTTGACGTACTTACCAGCAATATCAGTCATTTTTTTTTCCATTTGTCTGTCACGGTTACGTTTTTATAACCATAAATCCATAACACACAGGGTCAAAAAAGACTTCTCAGCTGGAGTGAGGAAACCAGCCTGACGTTTATCATGTGTTTTTTGTTGTTTTTCTCTCTCTCTTTCACCTCCGAATTTTCGCAGCAATTTCGCCAGCTATACGGGAAATGCTGTGCAATTTCTAGCACTATTTACGAGGAGCAATGATGAAATATTGTCAATATCTTCCCAGGAAGAACCTGTCACACGTTGTTGTAGAGGCTACCAGGACTTGTGTTGTTACTGTTACACAAATATCACTTTACTGCCTAACTTTTATTATAAAATTAAAATCTTATTATTGTTATATTAACGGAGAAAAGATTTTGTTCACAAGAAAGCGCTAAAACCCGTTCACATCAATATTTTTATTATTATATAATCAAGGAGAAGCGCTAAACCCGGTGGATTATACAGCGCCTGGGGGGGGGATGTGGAAGGCATTCAGGTTTAATTCGGGGAACTGGAGCACAGATTCCAATTCCCTAAATCAAGAGCCCCTCACCAACATCAAGGAACCTTCCTTGAGGGGTTCACATCAATAAAATAAAGGACTACGACATTAAATTATATTTAGGGGACGTTAAACCCGTAAGGGTGGTACAGCTCCCGGGTATTGGGAGGCAGAAAATTCGATTTTTCTATGCCGTGAATTCAGAACCTTACGTTATCTTTTATTATAATAAAGAAGCGCTAAACCTACGAGGGTTACCTTTAAACCCGGAAATTTTGATGTAAGGAAATGTAAATACCTAAAATGCTATTTTGTGTCCATAGGTCATTTTTCCACTGAATATGCTGTGTTGCATATGTTATACTGTCATAAGGGGAGTGCTAAACCCATGGGGAGTCACATAGCTGCCTGGAATAATGAAAGTCATCTGGTTTTGATCCAAGGAGTGGAGAGCAGGGGTAAGTCCTTGGATCAAAAGCCCCTCACCAGTAATATAGAAACACCCTTAAAGTTTTGTATCATCAAAGGAGTTTCTGAAGTTCAAATTTTTCGTACAATTTTCCAACTTAATAGTTGAATGTAACCTTTTTTTATTTACAGTATTTATCTAGCTTTATGCAGATGTTGTTATTAACGACAATCATTGGCTCTCTCTCTCTCATCAAAAAAAAAATGATACTTAAGAATACTAGGACCAACAGTGGAATTTAAGTCACTTTTTGGTTTATCCTAAGAATTTGCAGACATTACTATGTATGATAATTGTATGGTACTAATGTGTACCTGTACCTAAATAAGCTTCTTTACTACTCTCGAGCTAGGTCAAAATATATTCACAGGGAAGAGGTAAACCTGTAATCACAGAGCAAACACTGCAGTAGTCCTTACTGGCCCCATTCTAGGCAAGGTCATCTGAAAAAAAATGAATCAGTGGCTAACTGCGACGGTCCCCTGGAGTTTTGGAGACACTCACAGATCGCCGGGTTCTATCCCTGCCCGTGGTATTGGTTTGTTTGCAATCGTGCATTACAGATTTTCGTGAGTCAAGGTCATCTGAAGCTACCCCAAAGTTCTTGCCTCAATGATGCTACCGGGAGTTTGTTTCCGGTCATATACACTTCTTTTGCCAAAACCAGCACTTCCTATATGCTTCAAATCCAGATTCACCATCCTCAATCCATGCTGCAAGTTTTGTCTTCCTTAATTATTTCAAGTTAAATTTTCAACACTATTAATATCCCCTATATTCGTTCCAGTTTTCATTGAACACTTCAGTCATATAAAAAGGCCTCTACAACTTTCTAGGGAGTACAAGTTAAATGTTTTCACCTTGTTTACATAGCACAGTTTCCCCTCATCCCAATCAACTTTATTCTTCTCTGATATTTTCCAGCACATTCATGTCCCCTCCTGCAATAAAAGAACCAGTTTTCATGTCGATGTGTGTAAACATTTCATAAGTTTACATCTAAAATTATATTGTATCATGCCCTTAAAGAAACTGCCGCCCAGATTGTGTGCTGTTCCTTCTCCTTATATCTTGTCTGACACAAGATATATCGTAAACCTGTCCCCTTTCCTGTTACCTCTACCAGTGTGGAATAATACCATTTCCTATTTTTCAGACAGAACCTGGTCTGGGTTATTGCAGTAACATTAGGTTTCTCTGGCACATGCAGTTAGTCTCAGCTTGTAATTTAATTCTTGTGGTTTGTTTGGCTATTTATATAGTAGCTCTAAAGGAAGTTATTGTCTAGCCACTAAAAAAATTTTCCAGGTTGGCCTATAGGTTATAGCTTTATCTAGGCTAGCGGTAATATTAAGAGCCACTGACAATGTAACCTAATAACAACACATGTAAATTAATTATTATAGCCATGGGAAAGTACTAAACCCATAGTATATAGATAGAGAACCCCCACAAAAACATGGGAGTTTCCATTCCTAAAAAAATTTTTTCCATTTGAGAATGCCCTGTTAAAAAAAGTGGAAGACCTTGTGGAGAATATAAGGTTTAGGGTCCAATATCTCAAAAAATCCATACAAGATAACTTAAAAAAAAATTTCTTTCCTGAAAATTGGTTGGAGGTGTTTGTAGCCTTGCTGCATAAAGAGGGTTGGTGTGGCACTAGGGGCTGAGGGGGTGGTTGTTGTTGTTTGGGTTTAAAGTAGTTTGATTGTTGTACTGGAGTTTCAGGTATTCGTAATGCAGTTTGTTTATTTTTTCTATTTCTTTAATACCCGATGATAAAACAGAAACCCACCTCCCAGAGAGGGGGGTTCTAGTTCACAGCTTTTTCCTGTTCCAAAACACTTTTTATAGCACGTGGGTCATTCTCCCCTTTTCAAAGGGCCCTTTAAAAGGGGGGCATTTTGTTTTGTTTTTCAGCCACATATTCAGTAATTCTTGGGCCTTCTTTGGCTCTAATTTTGACCTTATATTCTCTTCTATTTCACAATCAGGATTACTACGAACCTTGTTTTCCTTGTTTCTAACAGGAATGGTTGACATGGGCCTTTGACATACTACCTACTTTCGGAGTTGAGCCAAGGAAAGCTCGTCGGGTTGCTTGCCTGGTCAACCGGGCTGTTGCTGTGGGGGTTGCCAACCCCATATCCATACAGCGGTTTGCTCTGGCAGTAGTTATTTGCCCTAAAATTTATGGCAGAATATTAGTTTTCTGCATGCAAAATAAAAAAAACAGTTTCACTAGATTTTATGAAAATGTCAAGTGAATGCAGTTACTCTATTATACTGTATACATAATATGCATATACAAATTTAATTTAATGTTTATTGTACCTGTGTTTTTTTATTGTTAATGCTAAAAGCAAATTTGTTTTTTCCCTCAACAGGGGGACTTTCACAGATATCAAAGGGGGAAACAGAACGACTTTTGAGCGAGCACCATATCCCGATGTGTTTGCCCGGAGGAATTAGCAAACTCAATCTGGTCTGAATCCGTGTTCAGGTGTGGTTCCAGAAACCCCCCGAGCCCAAATGGAGGAAAGAAGAGAAACCCCCGAGGGAAAAATTAAACCACCAGGTAATTTACGTTTTGGGAAAATTTCGCAACTTATATAACCATAATCTTTCAGGTGCAGGGGAACCCGCACCCCCTACACCTTAAAAAAAATTATTGTTTATTTTTAATTAAAAATCCCTTTATCAATGGGGGGGTTTTTAAATTAGGATTAGTATAGAATTTTTTTGTTTTAAAAGTGTGTTTAGCTTTTTTTCAAATAAATCACCCGTTTTTTTTTTTTTCTATGCGAGTTTGAATGCCTTCTACATTTTGATAATTAGATTATAATCAAAGATCATTTTTATTACACTTTAGCCAATTAAAAATAAACAGATATATCAAATGATACATTGCATTTTTAAAAGTGTACGACTTTAGCTTTTAAAAATCCCGAAAATTTTGACTAAATTTGTAAGCTACCATCAATAGTTACTTAAAAAACTCATAGATGTAATTTTGAAAATCCTTGCCAAAGGGTTAAAAATTTTTTATGTGTTTTTAAAATTATAGCACCTTTTAAAACTGTAATAAAACATTGGGAACAGTAAATTTTAAAAGTTTGAAGTTACTATAAAAAAAAAGGTAATCTGAAAATTGGGCAAAGTGTAGCCAAAAATCACAATTTCCTCCTTACCCGGGCATACCTGGAGTATAGCTGGGAGGGTTTTGGGGGGCAACGCCCCCGTGGCTCGGGCTGGCGTGATTTGGGGGGGGCTTTCAAGAATAATTATTATTTCGGGTGGCTGATCACGAGCCTCGTCTAGTTTTCCCCTACCTTGGGGTTAGGAAATAGGACAGGAGGGCATGTTACCACTAGGGGTTTATTTCCTTTTTTTTGAAGTTCTGGGTCATTGCCCCCTGTGAGTTTCCCGGTAGGGGCCCCTTGGGTTGATGGCTTGTCAGTCAGACTATTGGGCACCCAAAAGCCTGACGATCATTCCAATGTAAGTACCAGCTTGGCTGATCAGGAACATAAAATAGAGGGCACTGCGTAAGGGCCTACTGACCCATGCTTACTGAATTTAAATGTAAAGTCCTTTTAAAGACAGAGAGGGTCTATTTGTAAATTTTAAAAATATATGTAAAGGATGTTGGACCCTTTTAAGTATCACTTAATGTACTCTTTAAACAGATCTACAATTTTGTTTGCCTTAAATAGGACTGCTAGTACAATAATATTCCAGTCTTAAAAGTATTACTGCCCTAACATGTCTTAACTTGTTTACAGGTGGCATGGGCGGTGGCCTTGGGGGCACTTTCAACTCTCTCAGCACCCTCTCCCCCTTCAATTCTGGAGATGCCTGGAGCTACTCCTCCTCCTATGATCCCACCCACCTCAACCTTTTGGGTCCTGCCTCCTACCCATTCTCGGCCAATCATAACCCAGGATATAGCTATCCCATGCTCTCTCAGCCAATGGGGATCAACGAATCCCTTTTTACGAATCCCATTGGCCAGATGCGAGCGGGAGATTTCCAGCCGTCGACAGGGATGCGGGATTTCGGAAACGGCCCCCTCAAGACATACGACTACCTGCAAGAGGTGAAGACAGAGGATTTTCTCCACGAGAAGAGGGATGCCAACATGAACAGCGTCCGCCACCAACCGGCCCCAAAGGAAACAGGGAATTCTTCTTGCATCATGCGCCCTTTTTTTTAAGCTAAAACAGGAGCTTCGAGCGTTTAAGAGGGCGGCCTCCAGGAGGGACGCCAGGCCCACGAAGCTCAGATATCCCAGGCTACACCCCACGGTGGCTCCACCCTCCCAATCCATCAACCAGGCTGTCATGTCTGCATCTGTAGCACCAACCCCAGTCTATCGTTTAGTCAATCAGCAGGTAACCCCACAGCACCACCGCCACCAATGGTCAGTCAATCACCAGTAATGCCCCCAACAGGCTCTGCCCGTTCAATTCTTTGCTGTGACGACACAGGTTACGATGTTGCCAGCAGTCATACCTCCTATGACCAGCCTGGTTTCTCTGTCCACAAGTACAACACCCCATCCACTCTCAAGGTGCAGCAGCAGCAACAACAACCACCACCAACCAACCCCCACCTCCCCTTTAGATCCACTGCACCCCCACCACCTCCATCATCCCATAAGTATAACCTACCACCACCACACCAACAAAAATATTGATGTACCCCCACCCACCTCTACAAATCCCCCCGAGTAGATCCACTACCCCCCAAAAGGGCCCGTAGCCGGTGAGAGGGGCCAACCCGGGGGTAC
>NW_026466688.1:0-12921 GCF_026875155.1 Cherax quadricarinatus
ATTTTTAACCCACAATGTAATTGCTTTTACCACTATCAAACAACTTTTTAATTTAAGTTCGAAATTAATCAACTGAGATTCATTTATGCACCCGAAAAAATGGAGTTTTCCCTAATACAAAATCTTTTCATACAGAATTCTAAATGCACCTCAGCAGGGATTTTTTAGCGTATTTTTTTTTTTTCCCCTCCCATAGAACCACCCTCATTAAAATTGGTATAATTTTTTTAAAGTTCATCACAAAGGTTTACACATCATTACAGGGAAGCACATATACAATAGAGTAATATGACTTATTTTGGCAGGTATTTTTGTATAGTTTTACTAACTGAAAAATATTAATTTTTACTGTTTTTTCCCCCATAAAAAACAATCTCCTAAATGATTTATACCCCCTTTGCATTTAAATAAAATTCAAACATTTTGGAAATTAAGACCCCTCAGAAGAGGCACCGCCCCCGGAAAATCGGAGTTGGACAAAATTCCCTCTGTAGGAAAAAAAAAAAAAAAATGTATCTATAGCATTCCCCCCACATCAATAAGATTTAACAGCACTAACAACCAACATGCTATCTTTTTTACTATCGAAAAGCACAACATCACACTCAATACATAACTGTACCACAAAGGGAAATTTAAAGGGCTACCAAAAACAACCCTCATCACCATTAATAAAGGCATTCTTGCAGTTATTACTCAATTTTTTACGGGTCCCATCACAAGGCATCTTAAAATTTTTTAGGAAGCCCTACAAAAAAATTTCAGACGTATTCTGACCAACTCTCAAACTTGAGATAAGCTTGTCAGAAAACACACCTACCTTTTTATTTTTAAACTATCACTGTTAACTTCAAAGCAATACTTTATCCTCAAAAACCCCTCCTTTTGAGAAAACTTTCCCTTTTTGGAGCATATTGGCATACTTACCACAGCGGGGTCTTGCCTAAGCTGGCCAGGGCCACCACCGGGCCCCTCGGGGTATAAGCTAAAAGGGCAGGGTTTTTCCCGGTCCCTCCAAGAAAACATCATCATATATCCCATAAACCAGAATTATAAATCTACTGTAAGCAAAAATTATGAACTGAAAAATTAAAACAATTAAAAATTCCAAATTCAAATTGAACAATGATTTTTTTGGGAAAGTTTACCCAAATATCATGCAAAAAGTATAAATTTTAACCTTGGTCCCCTCAAGTGGAGTTTTTTAAAGAACAAACAGGAAAATCTGAATTTTTTTCAATTCGACAAAAGAAAAAATGAATTCAATATGGGGTTTTTGCAAATTGGCCATTCCACCAGGGAAATTTTAAATGAAAGAAAGGAAAAAAACTAAACAAATCCCAAATATGAATGATACATTCTTTCACAAACAAATCCTTTAAGTTTAAAAATTAAAAGTTTCTGAGCAAGTACTGATTTTCACCAAATCCTGAATAATTATCTATAAGTGATTTGGGCATTCAGCTTTAAAAGGAATTGAATAGCTATACTATTTTTAATACTTGGCCATCTCCCACTAAGGTAAATTCATCATCACTCATTCAATAGCTCTCTTCCAGGATACACAGACAGCACAAAAAAAGGGCCATCTGAACTCAATACCACCTCCATTCCCTTTCAGAGTTGTAGGTGAAATAATCCCCCTCAGGACAATTCCAGCTTATGTTTTTTCCTGAATCCTCATAAAGTTACCTTGCCAAAACCCCAGCCTACTTCAAGCCTTAAAAGCCCCTTATCCCCACTCATTTTGATGTAACACACTGGACATGTCGCTGGATCTCAAGCCCCAGCACTTGACCACCACCTTTACTCCCCCTTTTCAACCTTTTCTGGGATGACCCCTATCTTCCTTTTTTCCCACTGGGATTTCTAACACATGCATTTTTTCACTTTATACTACTATATCCTATACCTTTAAAAACCCCCTTCAGCTCTCTGAATTAAACCTTTGGAACCCCACCATTTTTTTAAATTTTTACCCCCCAAATTTTTTTTTCATAATATTTCACCCCACTCTTGCTTTCATAAAACACCCCAAATGTTCCAGTTCTGTCATTGCGCCAAAATTTTAAAAGGCCAGCCAACACCTAATGTTGGTACTGCTAACCCGGGCAATTCCTTTTGCCTCAACAGATAAACTTTTTACAGTTTAGTTCATCTTTTTAAAACACCCATCTAATTTAAAACCACTCACAAATCCTAAAAGCATTCATTCCCCCCATTCACCCCTCCAATTTGGTACTAATCTTTCATGGCCCAAATATTTGGGACCTCAAAACATTGCACTTTTATAAAATTTCCTCCTTTTTTGTACTTTCCAAAAATTCCTCAACCAAATTTGCAATTTCTCTTTTACAAACTTTAAAAAAGTGTTAAGGCAAAAAAAAACTCTCACTCTGCACAAATTTATTATTTTTTAATACCACAACTCTCCCCAAAACTTCGCATTCTTTCTTTTACATTCCCCTTTATAAACAGGGTTTTTTTGATTACGTATTAATCTGTTTCCCGATGTATCGACCCCAAATTATCAAAACCAAACCAAATACATTTTTAGTAAAATTTTTTCCAAGACTCGGGGTCATCTTTACTGTACCTTTATACTGTCAAAAAATTTTTTATGCACTATCTCCCTCATCTGTTCTCTTTTATCCAGTCTCTCCATCTCTATGATAAATTTTCCCCCCTTTTTTCACTAGCTTGATTCGTCACTTTAACAATAATAAAATAGTAAAAAATAATAAATAATTAAAATCTAGGATAAAACCTGTTTATCCCCCTTTTTCCCCCGATCTGTACAACCTCTTATAAGTACATAAAGAAATCACATGGGAAGTGGAGAAGAATGCTTCCTCCATGACCCCATGGTAGCAAAGGGGTGATTTTAAAATCCCAGGAAAAAGGATAAATAATTTTTTTTTAGGTCAGCTGCCTGTGGGATATGGCTGGTTCTTTAAAAAAATAAAAAAATTAACATATAATAATTTTTTTTATTCTTTGTGCCTAAAAATAATGTAGTTTAAATGAATTAAAAAAATGTAGGCAAAAAACAAATATTTTGCAACATTTTAGGCAATTAAACAAAACTTAAATGTTAACTACAATCATACAACAAAAAAAAGGATTAAGACGAAAAGGGCCCAATTTCAAAGAATAAAATCATTTAAACGATTTAATGATTAACCATTCTGCAGAGTGACGAATGAAGATGGGGAAGATACAGCAAGTTACTTAATTAAATACAAATTAGGACAAGATATGTTTCCCAATTTTTGCATGGTAAGAAGAAACTGCAAAATAGGACAGAATTGGATGAAAGCTTTTTTTGTGTGACATGGAATTCTGCTTTAATAAGTTAAGGGACTATGCTTTTTAATAAAAATCTAATCAATTAGCATATAAGGGGCCCTTTTTGATGTTCACAGGGAGTTCCGGCCTTTTATGCACTTTTTAGTTCTTTATTTTTTCTATTTGCTGATAAAACAAGATGGCATTTGGGGAAACCCATACCACACCCCATGCACTAATTTTTTCACCTATTTCAAGAAATGGCCTATTAATTTGCACTTCGGGGCCACAATACTTTTAATGCAACAGATAGTATAAACATAACAAATGCATTATGAAGGGAAAATGAACTTTAGTTTGAAAACACCCCAATACCTTCAACGAAGAGTAAACAAATTGAACGTAAAACTCACTACTCCAAACAACCAACAGACATTAAACCCTTTACCGATTACTCCAAGCCACCCCCGGTTACCCATCTTTTTGGGCTCAATTGCCAAAGGGCAAGCTATAAATTCCGGGTTGGGCTAAGGCCTACCCACACAAAAACGCACTTCTATAAGCTTAAATGTTCCCAAAAGAGGCAACACCACACACTAAAGGGTGACGACCACCCAAAAATGCTCAATAATAATCAGGAAGTCCTAAAACTTACACAATTTGGGGACCTCCTGAATACAATACCCGGAACATTCAACTTAGAACATTTCAACCTTCTGATTTTTATAAAATAATATAAATAAAGAGGATCTTCCACTTTCCATCAATCGAACACAAATAGTAATAGTATAATTTGAGTAAACAAAGTCAAATTCATCATGAAAAACATTCCACAAGGCATAGTACTTGCCCCCACCGGGCCCAAAAGAAACATAATAATAGTGTTGGAAAGCCCCAGGGAATTTAATAAAACTTATACATACAACAATTTAACGAAGACAGAACACAGGCAAAACTGTATTTCCCTTTAAAAACACATCCTTTTGGGGCAAAAATTTCAAACTTTTTAAAAACAAAGGAGTATGAGGAGAAAAAGCAAGACTATGTACTAAACCCAAATTTACGAACAAGAATTTTTTTGAAAAACCTGGTAGCGAAGACTTTTTCCCAAAAAAAGACAGTCCAAAAGAAAGCACAATCAACTGCAAAAGGGTTCTGGGCCAACAATTTAAAAGCAGCAGTGCGACCAAAAGGGCCAAGTGCTACCCGCCATTACTAAATCACACTGGGACCACCCTTTAGTGAAAAGTGGGAAAAAAGCAATGTCTCCACCGCAGAACACCCTGGGACACGCCCAAAATACTGGAAAAAAAATAAACTTACAATTAAAAAATAATAGTCGATAATACGGTAAAAACAACAAATATGCTTTTATTCTTTTGTATCCCACTTTTGAAAATTAAATTGATAGGGAAATATATTACAAACTTTGTTACTGATTACTTGCAAAGTTCAGGCTAATAGGGGGGAAAATTTTATATAAAAAAATATTTTTTTTTCCTGGGGTTTACACACAAATTATTCTGCACAAATTATTTTAAAAAACCCTTTTTCACCAAAACAAAATTTTTCCAAAAAAAATTTCCCCCAGCCAAAAACCATTTAAAACAGGCAATATTAAAAAATGACAAAGTATCCAATAAATAAAATAAAATCTTAGCTAGAGATGCCAAAGACTAAAACATTAGGAAAAAAATCATCTACCGGAGGTGCTACAGGGGCCAATCCCCCCCCCACGGCCGGCCCATGACCGGGGCCCGGGGGACAAGCCGATCACCGGGGCTTACTGCCCACACAAACCGACATATGAAACCCCACCCCAGCTGATCATGTACTGCTTAGGTGCCCTCCAACTCCCCCTGAAGGCACTAGGGGTCTTTTTTGGTAATTCCCCCCTTATCTACTGGGGGAGTAATATTTATTTGCTTCTGTACTTAACTTCAAAATAATGAAATGTTACAGTTTTAGATGCACAATATTTCAAACCCAAAATTTCCAACCTACCTTTTTATGTTTCAACGTATTGTTTGGAAAAATTCAGGCTGTATGGAACACAGGGCACTGGGGAAAAAACCCGGAAAAACATGGGCCCATTGCTGGCCAACACCCCCGCCCTTTTTCTTGCAGAGAAAACAGGAAAATACTGCTTAATTCAGACACCATGAATTGAAAGGGATAAGTGGGATCATTTTCTGTTTTGAAAAGGAAAGCAATGGGGAAAACCAGGAATAAAATTTTCCCAAATTTTAAAACCCAAGAAGAGCACTCCCATCCCCTCTGTTCTTCCCCACACAAAAAAGTAGTAATGGCAAGGGTCTTTACCCCAACGGAAAGTGACTGGATAGTAGTTTGACGACGGGGGAAAGAAATGCATGTATAGGAGAGTCTGAATAAAGTAATAGTGAGCAGAATATCCCCCAAAAATGAACACTACAGCATCACACTAGGCTCCTCTCACTCGTGTGCTGTTCACTGTTCTATGGAAACACATCTAAAAAAATGAACTCTGCGGGACAGTGATAGTGTTTGACACTGATGGCCTTCACTGGTATCAAAAAAACCACAAGAAACATCAACATAAGCTGGACAACACCATGACAGCACCCAAAACACCGTGATGCTAACACAAACAACACCACCACCCGTGCAACACAATCATACAACAGCACAAGCTTAATACCACAACCTGACAAAGCCCCATAGGATACCACACCAGCAGTGACACCCGGCAAAAATATATACCCAAAGGCCAAAAGGGGGTTCACACAGTACTTTTATTTTTCCAAATGTTTACAAATTTTTTGATAGAACTTGGAATTCACCCAAATTTTCCAACACAAAAAAATCCACTGAAACCCGCTCTCGCAGTTTTTTTTGATACACACGTAAAAAAATTTTTCTCAAACAAACAAAAACATTACAAGTAAACTTTACCAACTCTTTTTTCACTGAAATCAGGCTTTGAAAATGGAAGGACACACTGTTGCAAGAGTGTCTTCTTTTCAACAGTAAGCGATCCAAAAGATGTCTATAAAATAATATATCAAATAATGAAGCAGAAGACTTTTACAAACCACTTTCAGTAAAAATCATGCCCTTTGATCACTCTCTCTTGCTGCTGCATACTTCCTTTCTCTGATAAATAATCCCCAGAAAAACTGCTCTAAAAAAAAGGGAAGTGATTACATCCCTGAAAAAATTGAAAATGGGCCCAGGAATTTTTAGGAGGGGCAAGTGGTATTAAAATTGGTTTCCCCCTTTGTTGATTTGGGAAGCTAAATACATACTTTCCGGGTGAAAACAGGAAGCAAACTAAAATTTTGCCTTTTTCCATTTATCTTCAAAAAAGGAGATTATAAAAAAAAGGGCAGGTAAATTTGCCAACATTTTACCACCATGGAGTGAAAGTGGCCTTTCACTGTACACATCTATGAACTTTTCCGCACGAAGAACACAAAACAAGCATGTCCAAAGCAAAACCAAAAAACAAAAATACAAATACATACAAGTTATCCCCATGGGGAAGTGGGAACGAATTCTTCCCCCCAAAAGCCATCTGCCCATGGGAACGACTAAAATCCGGAGCGGGGGGCTAGAAACCCCTCTCCTTAATATTACAAAATTTTAAAATGAAAACTTTTTTTTTTTCCTTTTGGGCCACCCCCCCTCAGTGGGAAAAGGCTGGATTTTGAAAGAAACTAATTATGGGGCTTTCCATTGTGCCTCAACCATGTTTCGAGAACACATACCTTGAAACAGTTTTAATAGGGCAAAAAAAACCCCTCCCAAAATTTGTTGCGACAGAAGCAAGCATTAACCCTTTCAGTCCAAAGGCCAAAATCTAAAGTCACCACCCATGTCCAAAAATTTTGAAAAAAAAAAAAAAAAAAAAAAAAAAAAAAAAAAAAAAAAATTTTTTCTTACAAAATTTAAAGAGCAATTTTTGTGAAGGTAAAAAAAACAAAAAAAAATAGAATCTGATCAGATTACCGAGATACAGGCCAAAATTTTTAAGAAAATGATGGGTGGGGGCAACATCGACGAATTCCACATACGCGTATTATATTATTTTTTTTGTTTTTTTTTTTTTTCTTTTTTTTTCCAAATTTTTTTTTCTATTCCTCAAACATTTTGGGCCTGGAGACCAATACGAATAATTGATAAAAAAACTCACTGAATTGAACACAATAACGCACAAAGTTATTACATATTATTTTTTACCACTGTTTTTATTACAATAAACAGCACAAATATTGTATAATACTAAGTTCTATCATTTTTTTTACATTTTTTAACACTACATGTTTTAGAACGCTGGAGCTTGTGGAACTCCTTAAACAAGGCCCCAAAGCCAGAGGCACCAACTTCCCAAAAAAAAAACCGAGTGTCTTTGCGTCTTTGTTGCCCTTTTTTTGTTTGTGCACAGCAATGCATCTCTTCTGAGAAAATTTTCTTTTATTTGAAGGAAGCTGTATTATGAAGATCACCTTCTCTCCTAAAACGCTTGGGTTATCATGATAAATTCGAGACCATGTTATTCGGGTTTTGTTACCGGGTACTTCTTTATAGTTGTCTGACAACAGAAAAACAAAATTCACCATATGGTGGTCTGTTACCAGTCTTTATTTGGTACATATTATATGCATTCAGCATTAAAATGCCCAAAATGGAGGGAAAAAAGTTTCATGACCACTTGTAACCTTACAACACAGTCAAAAAAAACCAAATCGCATGTCACCTTGTAACCCAAGCGCATTTTTTGTGTATAATCAATCACGACACGGGTTTTTTCAATACTTTCATTAGCACCGATCAACTTTGCCCTGTCTTGCTTTTCCCATTAGTGAAGGGTTGTCAACAAGTACATCTCGTTTGTCATGCCACCGAAGCCATGAGTCATTGGCAGTAAACACCCGCACGTCATCACCACAACACCGCGTTAGCCTGGGGATATGTTTTTCGATTTTGAACGCACTGTGCCCCAACAAACTGTCTTTTCACCTCGCAGAAATTTCCCGAGTAATGGCTTGTTAACCATTATCGGGTATATAATGTATGGCCCTTACCCAAGATAAAGGGCCATCATTTTTCCCCACTATTCACCTGAGAACCCAATAACACTTGATCTTTTAAATTTTTTTCTACCCGTGTATACAAAAAACCAACACCAGGCCCCGTCACAATCACAGAGTACAAACAATTTATACCAAAAACGGTTCCTCTTTCCGTAATTTCTGCTTGAATACAGTCAACCCTTTTAACAAAATCAAAAACTCGTCATTACAAGATTTTTGAATGGATAAAAGTATTCCTGAACTTTTTTTGAGATCATGAAAACTTTTTTAACTTTAAACCTGTCACTTCTGTCAGGGCCCGGGTTTTTCAGAGAAGTGCAACAACTAACAGTAAATAACCGTTTACTGGTATTATTTCAAATGAAGGATGGGGTAGAAATTTGCCGATCTGTGGGCCATAGTTTTTTTATTTTCTTATAGAAATGAGGCATAACATTTTTGTTGCAAAAAGCAAAAACATTTCGCAAAATTTGTCTTTTTTCCACCTGTGATCTTGCTTTGGGGAAAGATCTATTTTCCATGGGGACTGAAAAAAATTATTTCTTTCCCTGGGAATTTTCCATCAATGGCGGTCAAAGAATAATTCAAAAAATTCCAGTTCATTGGGCCTGGTTCCAAGGGGACAGGTGGTAGAATTCCACTTTTAGAGTCACAAAGGGTGAAGGGGGGAACAAAATTGGGGTTTTGCGCCAATCCCACATACGTTTTGGGTGGGTACTGACACATAGGGTGTTTGTACGGGGGGTTGTGTTGTGGCGGGGTGGGGCTGACCTCCGCTTTGTCCTTGAACTGCGAGTCACAGCGGGGTCCCCCCGGGGGCACGTGAGTCCCCCATGCGGGGCCACTACCACCATCACTAACACCCTCCACTAGCCTTGCCCTCCATGCCAATGTACCACATCATCCCACTACACTACCTAAAAAGGGTGTAGGGCCACGGATGAACTCCGGGAGTACTCCGCCCCTGGGACAGCATAGGGTACACTACCCGAGCGCATGCGGCGGCGAACTACTGACCTTTACTGGGGAAAATGATCCTCCTATCCTACTCAATGATCGCGAGCGCAAAAAAACACAATCCCGTCAGAATCACGTCATTCGAATCAAGGCCTGCCACCGAAAATATTATTTTCCTTTGTTTAAACACCCCCCCCCCCCCCCCCCCCACCCAAAAGAAACAGGATCACGGGGTTTTTCCCCAATACGAAAATCCTGGTCATTATTTCGTCATTTAAAAATTTTCCCAAAACCAGAATCTTCATTTTTCACTTCCTCATGTCAGAACTATCAGAAGGGAAAAGGGGGATCCCAAATTTTTCCGGGGGTGAGACTGACTTTCGACAGGTGGGAACAAGGGGGACTGGCCGGCGTTTTCCCCCAATCATGAAGGGGCCAATTTTTTTTTTTGGGGCACACCCACGGCGCAGACCCCTTCTCTCACATGTAGGCCTATGACCTTTCGCCTAAATTTGACGGCGCTAGAATTTTGGCATAGATCACGGGTTTTGGACACTCACCAAAAGCCTAGCACGGGGGGACCCGAAAGGGTTAAAAAAAAAAAACCATGATTTTACAAATTTAGGAACATTGATGTCTCATGGTGCAGCAAGCTTCCCCAACCCTTTTAAAGACAACCCCCCTCATTTATGACGTACTCTTTTTACCGAAAACTCAAATTTTTGACGAGCCTCTGACCAGTTTTAAAACCAAATAATGTAATTAGAGCTAATGCCTTTTTATTCCTTTATTACAAATATAGTATACTACTGTATAAACATTTAAAAAAAATACCAAAAGTATAAATGGTGCAAAGGGAATTAAAAAAATATCAAAGATGGTTTAACACAAACCTCCCTTCAATGAATTCATTTACCTTGTGCTCTTGGGAAAAGGGAAACTCCGTCTTTAAAGGAGGAATGCTGACAATAAACTATTCAAATCTATTCATCAAATTTTGGTACCCATTCCATAAAACATTCCATGTCATCAACCAAAATGAAAAAATTTTAGCCCCAAGGGGGAAATTATTTATTTTATTACAATCGCTTTTTCCCCCACAAGGGGGGTGGCCCAAAAAAAAAAACTTTCATCTCACTCCCCCCTTTTTTTCCAAAACATGCTTCACAAATTTTAAAACCAAAATTAACACCCCTCCTTCGATGCAACACTGTATTTCCCATTCCAGGAATCATCTGGCCTGCTGGTTTTTTTCCCCGAATCCCTTCAAAATATTCCCTGCTTACACTCCAACGCAAATCCAAAAACAATTCGCTCCACTCCTCCTATCAACATGCTCACACCATTTGCTGTAACCCAAGCCCCTTGCACAAAAAAACCCCTTTACCCCCTCCTCCAATTTTTTCCTATCCAACCCCCCCCCACCATCCCCCCCTTCAGTTTTATACACCTCAAGTCAATTCTATTTCGTTCCATCCCCACATGCCAAGCCACCAATAACCCTCCTCACCCTCTGAATAATAGTTTGGTAATCCCACACCTCCCCCTAATCCCAAACAAACGGATTCTCTCATTATTTCCACCACACAGCTCCAACAGTCATTTTCCATGCCTTCACCTTCTTGGTGAAACATTCACAACCCATCCCCACACCCATACACGAGCATTGATACGGGTCCATCCACCCTTTTTTATCTAAAACCCCTTGGGGGCCTGTATTGTTTCAAATTTTCAAACTTTTTTGTTTTCAGAATGACGATTCTCACACCCCCGTGGCAGCGGCCCCAGCACGGAAATGACTACGCTCCACACTCAAAAAAAAAAAAAAACTTTGGTTTTTTGGAACTTTTCGAATTTCAAATTTTGAAAAAGGGGATGTGGACGTGTATAACTATACTCCAACATTCCCCTCTTTGCTTTCATGGATAAAGTTTTTTGTCTCCCAACCCTCATGCACCACTCACCTTTCTCCCCTTCCCCAGTTCTTATTCACCTCATCCTTCATGACCCATCTGCTGACACGTCCACTCCCCAAAATCTAACACATTCACCCCTCCAACTCTCTACCCCAATTTTATTCCAATCTTCTGTTACCTAACTTTTTTTTCCCCTCACCTTTCTCTTTCCTATACACTTTAATTTCTTTCTTTTACTACCCCACCAAACCTCAACTAACCTCTGCAACTTCCTCAGAATCTCCCAAAAATACAGTTCATCAGCAAAGAGCAACTGTGAAAATCCCACTTTGCATCAATTCTTATCTTTTTTAAACCCCCCCTCTTTCCCAAAAACCCCCCAACATTCACTTTTTCTTACAACTCCATCTATAAATAAAATTTAATAACCATGGTGACATCACACAACCCTGCTAAGGCCATTTTTACTGGAAATAACTTCCTCTTGCCTACATACTCAACCTGAGCCTCATACCCTCAAAAATTTTTTCACCGTTTCAATAACCACCTCCTATTCCCAAATTTTTGCAACGTTCCAATTTGTTTTATAATTAAAAGATTAAATTTGTTTTTTTGTTGTGTTTTGTGTTTTTTTTAAATGAAAATGTTAATATTATTTTTAAGTTTTTAAAGAAATTGTTTTTTTGTAATTTTAATAAAAAAAAAAATTAAGGGGATAAAAAAAAATTTTATTTTAAATAATTTTTAAAAATTTTTTTGTTTTGCCTTTATAAAAAGGGAACATGAACCTCTCAATCCCTAGTACCTCCCCTCCCCAAACATTTTTAAAAAAAAACCTAGCCACTCAAATCTATATCCCCACCTGCTTTTTAAAAATTTCAAACTTTATCCCCCCAAACCCCCTCTTTACCCCCTTTCATTTACCACTGCCCCCATGCACTTCCCCCACATCACAACTTTCTTTTTCACCCTATAAATATTTTTCCCCCTTGCCATACACAAAATCACAGCTTTAGACTTCATCAACTTTCACAATTCCTCAAAATACCCTCACTTCCTACCCCTAACCTCCATTTAATAACTCTCCTCTCCTATTTTTTTTCTAACAAATCCATTCTTCTCTGGTTTTTTTCAACTTATTAATCTCACTCCAAACTTTTTTTTTTTTTTTTTTTCAACGTTGGGCCCTCTCCCCCCCGGGGAGGGACCCAAAAAAAAAAACCCCAAAAAAAAAAACTTTCATCACCAACACTTTCACCTCCCCAAAATAATCACTGTTTTTGCAGAGGGGGCCAAACACAACATTTGGAACATAAATAAAAGAAACAACATATCCCTCCAACTGCTAAGTCCCAAATCCCCGTTTAGAGTGCAGCATTTTACTTCCCCAAATTTCCGGACCGAGTCCGGGTTATAAAAAAAACCGGTTTCCCCAATCTCTTCACTAAAATTACCCTGCCACATCCCAATTGTCAGTCCCAAATACCATTCGTCCCATTCCTCCTATCGAACACGCCATGCACGCCGCTGGGAAATCCAAGCCCCCGCCCACAAAACCCCCTTTCCCCTTCCTCCCAAACCTTTTTTTAGGGTGACCCCCACCTTGCCTTCCTTCTCCTAAATTTAAATGCCTCCATGTCATTTTACTTTGATCCATTCTTTTTTAATGACCAAAATCCAACCCC
>NW_026466689.1:0-12890 GCF_026875155.1 Cherax quadricarinatus
CAAAATTCTTAAGTTCCTGATGAATTTAAGTTAACTAATATTACTGCACGAGGGACATGGTTATTAAACAGATAGACAAACTGAAACAAAATAAGTCCCCGGGACCCGATGAGTTGTTTTCAAGGGTACTTAAGGAATGCAAGATGGAGCTTAGTCAGCCATTAACGAGTGTATTCAATGCATCCATCCTTACCAGTGTTGTGCCAGAGATGTGGAAGATGGCTAATGTGGTTCCTATATTCAAATCAGGGGATAAGTCCACTCCTTCAAATTACCGTCCAATAAGCCTGACATCTATAGTGGACAAGTTATTAGAATCAATTATAGCTGACATTATCAGAAGTCACCTTGAAGAGCATAACTTGATAAATGAATCTCAGCATGGATTCACGAGAGGTCGTTCCTGCCTGACAAACTTACTGACGTTCTTCAATAGAACATTTGAGGCAGTTGACAGTGATAAGGAATATGATATTGTTTATTTGGATTTTAGTAAAGCCTTCGACAGAGTACCTCACAAGAGACTCTTAAGAAAAGTGGCAGCTCATGGTATGGGAGGTAAAGTTCTAGCATGGATTGAGGCATGGCTTACCAATAGAAAGCAGAGAGTTACCATTAATTGAGTGAAATCTGAATGGGGATTAGTCACTAGTGGCATTCCACAAGGATCAGTTTTAGGCCCTCTCTTGTTCATAATTTACATTAATGACCTTGATGAAGGGATTACTAGTGACATGAGTAAGTTTGCTGATGATACAAAGTTAGGCCGTATAATTCACTTTGAGAAGGATATCAATGAACTCCAGGACGATTTGAACAAATTAATGTCTTGGTCTGAGAAATGGCAGATGAAGTTTAATGTGGATAAGTGTAAGGTACTTGCCCTTGGTAATGAAAATAACCCTCGAAGCTATAATCTAGGTGAAGTAGAGCTTGGTCATACAGAATGTGAAAAAGACTTGGGAGTCATGGTAAGCAGAAATCTAAAGCCAAGACAGCAGTGCCTCAGTGTGCACAACAAGGCCAACAGATTACTTGGATTTATCTCAAGAAGTATAAGTAACAGAAGTCCAAAAGTTATTTTACAGCTGTATACATCACTAGTGAGGCCTCATTTAGATTATGCTGCTCAGTTTTGGTCCCCTTACTACAGGATGGACATAGACTGGAAATAAATGGTATAAAATACCGACACAATGGCAATATAAACACAAATGCAGTATAATGTGATCCTTTATTGACTACGTTTCGCCCACACAGTGGGCTTTTTCAAGTCACAAACAGGTAGTTCTGTTTGTGACTTGAAAAAGCCCACTGTGTGGGCGAAACGTAGTCAATAAAGGATCACATTATACTGCATTTGTGTTTATATTGCCATGGACATAGACTCATTAGAGAACATACAGAGAAGAATGACTAAAATGATTTACTGTGTAAGGAACCTCCCATATGAAGATAGACTTAAAGCCTTAAATCTCCACTCTCTGGAGAGGCGTAGAATGAGGGGAGATATCATTGAAGTGTATAAGTGGATGACGGGCATAAACATAAATTAGACACATGTGTCTAATTTATCAACATGTCGGTTCTCTGAACCATTTATCTACAAACCTGTCAGACACTGCAACTTCTTGGGATCTTAATACTTGGGAATTCTTCGTTTGCCTAATTCTTGGGCACGACCTACTTCAACATTGAACAAATGTTACACGTTGTTAGGTAAGACACATATGCAACAGTTAGACAACTTTATTCCGAAACGTTTCGCCTACACAGTAGGCTTCTTCAGTCGAATACAGAAAGTAGGCAGGAACAGTAGAGATGTGAAGACGATGTAATCAGTCCATCACCCTTAAAGTCGTAGAATTTGAGGTTGTCAGTCCCTCGGCCTGGAGAAGTTCAGTTCCATAGTCATGAACTATCTGAAGATCAAGCGACAGTGCGGAGACTTAAATACTGTCGGAAGGAGAGGTGCAGGGTAGTAGTAGTAGCAGTAGTAGTGAGAGGCCACTGAGAGGTCATGTCCCTCTCAGATCAAACACTTCTCACTTGAAAAGCTTGTCCAAGGTGTTTTCTGTACCAAGATGCCACTGTCGCTTGATCTTCAGATAGTTCCTGACTATGGAACTGAACTTCTCCAGGCCGAGGGACTGACAACCTCAAATTCTACGACTTTAAGGGTGATGGACTGATTACATCGTCTTCACATCTCTACTGTTCCTGCCAACTTTCTGTATTCGACTGAAGAAGCCTACTGTGTAGGCGAAACGTTTCGGAATAAAGTTGTCTAACTGTTGCATATGTGTCCTACCTAACAACCTGTCGGTATTGTATACCATTTTGATGTTCAAATGTTACACGACCTATGACTTCTGCACCTCTCCAGCCAACGGTTTTTAAGCTCCTTCTCAGCACGTATGCCGTATTCTATTCAAGATTGATGGACTGACCACATCGACTCAAGGTTGAGGGACTGATTACCTCATTCTCCTCCTGTTCTTCAAGATTCTCCTTTGTATGGACTGATGAAGCCACTGTGTGGCGAAACGTTTCCTCAATAAAGATACCCAAGAGTTGCACATGTGTCTAATTTATCAACATGTATAGAGCTGCAAAATAACTTTTGGACTTCTGTTACTTATACTTCTTGAGTTAAATCCAAGCAATCTGTTGGCCTTGTTGCGCACACTGAGGCACTGCTGTCTTAGCTTAAGATTTCTGCTTACCATGACTCCCAAGTCTTTTTCACATTCTGTGTGACCAAGCTCTACTTCACCTAGATTATAGCTTCGAGGGTTATTTTCATTACCAAGGGCAAGTACCTTACACTTATCCACATTAAACTTCGTCTGCCATTTCTCAGACCAAGACATTAATTTGTTCAAATCGTCCTGGAGTTCATTGATATCCTCCTCAGAGTGAATTATACGGCCTATCTTTGTATCATCAGCAAACTTACTCATGTCACTAGTAATCCCTTCATCAAGGTCATTAATGTAAATTATGAACAGGAGAGGGCATAAAACTGATCCTTGTGGAACGCCACTAGTGACTAATCCCCATTCAAATTTCACTCCATTAATGGTAACTCTCTGCTTTCTATTGGTAAGCCATGCCTCAATCCATGCTAGAACTTTACCTCCTATACCATGAGCTGCCACTTTTCTTAAGAGTCTCTTGTGAGGTACTCTGTCGAAGGCTTTACTATAATCCAAATAAACAATATCATATTCCTTATCACTGTCAACTGCCTCAAATGTTCTATTGAAGAACGTCAATGAACTCCAGGACGATTTGAACAAACTAATGTCGTGGTCTGAGAAATGGCAGATGAAGTTTAATGTGGATGATGACTGATGATACAAAGATAGGCCGTATAATTCACTCTGAGGAGGATATCAATGAACTCCAGGACGATTTGAACAAACTAATGTCTTGGTCTGAGAAATGGCAGATGAAGTTTAATGTGGATAAGTGTAAGGTACTTGCCCTTGGTAATGAAAATAACCCTCGAAGCTATAATCTAGGTGAAGTAGAGCTTGGTCATACAGAATGTGAAAAAGACTTGGGAGTCATGGTAAGCAGAAATCTAAAGCCAAGACAGCAGTGCCTCAGTGTGCACAACAAGGCCAACAGATTTATCTCAAGAAGTATAAGTAACAGAAGTCCAAAAGTTATTTTACAGCTCTATACATCACTAGTGAGGCCTCATTTAGATTATGCTGCTCAGTTTTGGTCCCCTTACTACAGGATGGACATAGACTCATTAGAGAACATACAGAGAAGAATGGCTAAAATGATTTACTGTGGCAATATAAACACAAATGCAGTATAATGTGATCGTTTATTGAGTACGTTTCGCCCACACAGTGGGCTTTTTCAAGTTACAAACAGAACTACCTGGGGTGGAAGGAACGCAAGTATTTATAGTCCGGCTTAGGTCAGGTGAAGAATGCTGCATCTGATGATGTACCGAGTGGGGTTATAGAGTCTAAAAACTTGGTTAGCTTGGAAAGGAGATTAGATAAGTTTGTGAGCAGACCTTCTACAGTGTTCTTATGTGGGATAGCGATGAAGAAGTTTCTTGGCAAGTGGTTCAGCTATGTTATAGAAGCCACTATTCTGGTTGAAGTTGTCGGATATAGAAATAAGTGATAATTCCAGGATTCTTCGGTATTGAGTGTTGTCTTCTGTGGCGATAAGTCTTGAGTTTCTGTAGTTTATCAAGTGGTTGTGTGAATTACGGTGTTGTACGCAGGCATTCCATTGTCGTCAGACCTGCTTGCGTATTGGTGTTCTGAAATACGTGTTTGGAGGTCCCTTGATGTTTTGCCCACGTATAACTTGTTGCAGCCATTACAAGGGATTATGTATACCCCTGCAGAGGATGGAGGCTTGTCCTGCCTACTACTGGTGATGTCCTTGATGGTCGTGGGTTGTGGAGGTAGATACTTGGAATGATGTTTTGGCAAAGATGTTGGAAACATGTTTGGCAATGGAGTTGGTGGGAAGGACTATGTATCTCTTCTCGGCAGTGTCTTCTCTGGGTGTGTTGAAGATGTTAAATGCTCGCCGTCTGCAGTCTCTGATGAAGTGACGAGGATAGTGGAGTTTAGAAAATATTTGTTCAATTATAGTGCATTCTTCCTCAAGGAACTCGTTGCTGCAGATTCTGAGTGCACGCAGGAAGAAGCCTATAATTACACCACGTTTGGTTTTGGTGTCGTGGTGAGAGTAGAAGTGGAGAAGATCGTTTTGGTTGGTGGGTTTTCGATAGACTTTAAAACGAAGTTCGTGGTCAGCTTTGCAGAGCAGGACATCAAGGAAAGGAAGAGTGTTGTCGACTTCTTCTTCAAGTGTGAACTGGATTGAAGGCTCGACTGGTTGAGCTTGTCTTGGAGAGCTTGAACGTTGAAGCGTTTAGGAGTTATGAGGAAATGTCGTCAACATAACGGAGCCAGGTGACAGACGAAGAATAATGGTGGAGAAACGTTCGGCTTCTAGATGTTCCATGTATAGGTTCGCCAGGACTGCACTGAGTGGCGAACCCATGGGTAGCCCAAAAGGTCTGCTGAAAGAGGTGATTTTCGAAAGAGAAACACGTAAAGCCAACACATAGTTCAACAAGGTCGATGAAATCGCTGGCTGAATGGGAAGATCAAGTGAATCGTCAATTTTCCTGCGCAAGAGATCGATGGCTTGTGTAGTAGGTACTTTGGTGAATAGGGAAGTCACGTCAAGGCTGGAAAGTTTCTTGTTCCTGATGTTGATGTTGCGAATGCGATTGAGAAGACACCTGAGTGTTTGAGATGTGCTGGACTGATAGTGCCCAAGAGTTTAGAGAGGTGTTTGGCGAGAATTCCTGAGAGCTGGTGGGGAGCACTGCCTATTCCCGAGGATATGGGCCTCAGTGGGATACCAGCTTGTGAGTCTTTGGCAGGCCGTACATTCTGGCAGGTCTGGGGTTGCTGGCATGGTGTGCAGAAGTTTCTTCCCTTGTTCTGAGCCCTCAGAATGCGGCAGTCCTTTGAAGAAAAGTTTTAGTAAGGTTGTCCACTTGGTTAGTTGTGAGAGGTTTGTAGGTATCTGGGTCATTAAGTAGATTGAGCATTTTGTTCCTGTAATCGTCAGTGTTCATGATAACAACACCACCTCCTTTATCAGCGGTGGTGACTCTGATGGTCGTGTCTTCTGCTAAACCTTTGAGTGCATTGATGTAACGTCGAGGTATGACTGGGGAGCTGCGTGTTGAGATGGCTGCTGAGATGATGCCTTGAAGATAGCCTTTTTGGAAGTCGGAGTCATTGTGTCTGTAGTTTTTGGCGATGAAATTGAGGTCTTGTTTTGGTTTCGTAATTCCTGTTGCGAATTTGAGGCCTAAGCTGAGGGCTTCAGTTTCTGTGGTTGACAGTGGACGAGATGAAAGATTTTGAATAATTTCAGGTCTTCCTAAACTTTTCCAATTACTATTATCGCAGAGTGTTTGTAGTTTCCTAGTAAGTCTGATCTTCTGTTGAACATTCGCTGTGGTAACTCTGCTGCGAATGATTTCGGCGGTGCGTCTGTTCATGTTGCCCCAAGTGGACAACCTTACTAAAACTTTTCTTCAAAGGACTCGCCGCATTCTGAGGGGCTCAGAACAAGGGAAGAAACTTCTGCACACCATGCCCAGCAACCCCAGACCTGCCAGAATGTACGGCCTGCCAAAGACTCACAAGCCTGGTATCCCACTGAGGCCCATATCCTCGGTAATAGGCAGTGCTCCCCACCAGCTCTCAGGAATTCTCGCCAAACACCTCTCTAAACTCTTGGGCACTATCAGTCCAGCATATCTCAAACACTCAGGTGATCTTCTCAATCGCATTCGCAACATCAACATCAGGAACAAGAAACTTTCCAGCCTTGACGTGACTTCCTATTCACCAAAGTACCTACTACACAAGCCATCGATCTCTTGCGCAGGAAAATTGACGATTCACTTGATCTTCCCATTCCAGCCAGCGATTTCATCGACCTTGTTGAACTATGTGTTGGCTTTACGTGTTTCTCTTTCGAAAATCACCTCTTTCAGCAGACCTTTGGACTACCCATGGGTTCGCCACTCAGTGCAGTCCTGGCGAACCTATACATGGGACATCTAGAAGCCGAACGTTTCTCCACCATCATTCCTTCGTCTGTCACCTGGCTCCGTTATGTTGACGACATTCTGCTCATAACTCCTAAACGCTTCAACGTTCAAGCTCTCCAAGACAAGCTCAACCAGGTCGAGCCTTCAATCCAGTCCACACTTGAAGAAGAAGTCGACAACACTCTTCCTTTCCTTGATGTCCTGCTCTGCAAAGCTGACCACGAACTTCGTTTTAAAGTCTATCGAAAACCCACCAACCAAAACGATCTTCTCCACTTCTACTCTCACCACGACACCAAAACCAAACGTGGTGTAATTATAGGCTTCTTCCTGCGTGCACTCAGAATCTGCAGCAACGAGTTCCTTGAGGAAGAATGCACTATAATTGAACAAATATTTTCTAAACTCCACTATCCTCGTCACTTCATCAGAGACTGCAGACGGCGAGCATTTAACATCTTCAACACACCCAGAGAAGACACTGCCGAGAAGAGATACATAGTCCTTCCCACCAACTCCATTGCCAAACATGTTTCCAACATCTTTGCCAAAACATCATTCCAAGTATCTACCTCCACAACCGAACAGACATCACCAGTAGTAGGCAGACAAGCCTCCATCCTCTGCAGGGGTACACATAATCCCTTGTAATGGCTGCAACAAGTTATACGTGGGCGAAACATCAAGGGAACCTCCAAACACGTATTTCAGAACACCAATACGCAAGCAGGTCTGACGACACAAGGAATGCCTGCGTACAGACACCGTAATTTACACAACCACTTGATAAACTACAGAAACTCAAGACTTATCGCCACAGAAGACAACACTCAATACCGAAGAATCCTGGAATCATCACTTATTCTATATCCGACTACTTCAACCAGAATATGGCTTCTATAACATAGCTGAACCACTTGCCAGAAACTTCTTCATCGCTATCCACATAAGAACACTGTAGAAGGTCGCTCACAAATTATCCAATCTCCTTTCCAAGCTACCCAAGTTTTTAGACTCTATAACCTACTCGGTACTCATCAGATGCAGCATTCTTCACCTGACCTAAGCGACTATAAATCTTGCGTTCCTTCCACCCAGGTATTCTGTTTGTGACTTTAAAAAGCCCACTGTGTGGGCGAAACGTAGTCAATAAAGGATCACATTATACTGCATTTGTGTTTATATTGCCATTGTGTCGGTATTTTATACCATTATTTCCATCGTGTCAAACACTGCAGTAGAAATGGATCTTCACACAGAGAATACCTGGACCTTCTTCTAAAAGCTTACTCACTTCGCAACAGACACAATTTTCTTCGTGATGCATCCAAGAAATGGTCTTACCAAGATCAACTTCCTCCTCAAATTGCCAACAATCAAACCACTTTTCTCCGCTACAGCTCGGACCTACCTTGAAGAGTGTCCAGATGACTTAAACAATGCTACAAAGGAAGCTTTCCTCCAAGCCAGAACACTAGGCACAACACTCCGGGGCAACATGAACAGACGCACCGCCGAAATCATTCGCAGCAGAGTTACCACAGCGAATGTTCAACAGAAGATCAGACTTACTAGGAAACTACAAACACTCTGCGATAATAGTAATTGGAAAAGTTTAGGAAGACCTGAAATTATTCAAAATCTTTCATCTCGTCCACTGTCAACCACAGAAACTGAAGCCCTCAGCTTCGGCCTCAAATTCGCAACAGGAATTACGATACCAAAACAAGACCTCAATTTCATCGCCAAAAACTACAGACACAATGACTCCGACTTCCAAAAAGGCTATCTTCAAGGCATCATCTCAGCAGCCATCTCAACACGCAGCTCCCCAGTCATACCTCGACGTTACATCAATGCACTCAAAGGTTTAGCAGAAGACACGACCATCAGGGTCACCACCGCTGATAAAGGAGGTGGTGTTGTTATCATGAACACTGACGATTACAGGAACAAAATGCTCAATCTACTTAAATGACCCAGATACCTACAAACCTCTCACAACTAACCAAGTGGACAACCTTACTAAAACTTTTCTTCAAAGGACTCGCCGCATTCTGAGGGGCTCAGAACAAGGGAAGAAACTCTGCACACCTGCCCAGCAACCCCAGACCTGCCAGAATGTACGGCCTGCCAAAGACTCACAAGCCTGGTATCCCACTGAGGCCCATATCCTCGGAATAGGCAGTGCTCCCCACCAGCTCTCAGGAATCTCGCCAAACACCTCTCTAAACTCTTGGTCACTATCAGTCCAGCAACATCTCAAACACTCAGGTGATCTTCTCAATCGCATTCGCAACATCAACATCAGGAACAAGAAACTTTCCAGCCTTGACGTGACTTCCCTATTCACCAAAGTACCTACTACACAAGCCATCGATCTCTTGCGCAGGAAAATTGACGATTCACTTGATCTTCCCATTCCAGCAGCGATTTCATCGACCTTGTTTGAACTATGTGTTGGCTTTACGTGTTTCTCTTTCGAAAATCACCTCTTTCAGCAGACCTTTGGACTACCCATGGGTTCGCCACTCAGTGCAGTCCTGGCGAACCTATACATGGAACATCTAGAAGCCGAACGTTTCTCCACCATTATTCCTTCGTCTGTCACCTGGCTCCGTTATGTTGACGACATTCTCCTCATAACTCCTAAACGCTTCAACGTTCAAGCTCTCCAAGACAAGCTCAACCAGGTCGAGCCTTCAATCCAGTTCACACTTGAAGAAGAAGTCGACAACACTCTTCCTTTCCTTGATGTCCTGCTCTGCAAAGCTGACCACGAACTTCGTTTTAAAGTCTATCGAAAACCCACCAACCAAAACGATCTTCTCCACTTCTACTCTCACCACGACACCAAAACCAAACGTGGTGTAATTATAGGTTCTTTTCCTGCGTGCACTCGAATCTCACAACATTCCTTGGGGAAAGAAGCATTTTAAAATTGAAAAAATATTTTTAAACTCCACTACCCTCGCACTTCACAGAGATGCAGAGGGCGAGCTTTTAAAATTTTAAACACACCCAGAGAGAATGAGACATTATGCAACACAGGGGAATTTATTGAAGAAACGTTTCGCCACACGTGGTTTCTATCAGTCCAATACAAAGTAGAAAGGGTAAGGAGAGTGAGTTTTGAGGTTAGTCCCCAACCGGAACGAGTGTTCAGTCCTCACCTTGTAGGAAGTGCAGCACGGGGCCAGAAGGGGTTTATATATGCGGTGAAATCCAAGCAAAAGGAGGGGGGATACAGTGGACCGCCAAGGTAAGTAGGTCGTCGTAAAAGGTTGGGCAAGCGTTGAAGTCTTTTACCAAGACCCCATGAGTTGCAGTTTTGACAGATGTTGAAGGTTTGAAAACCGACAAGTTAAGAATTGGACCTTATGAAACACAGGGGAACGTTTCCCACACGTGGCGAACGTTTTTCAATAAACCCCATGTGTTGCATAAGTGTCTCAATTTTTCAATTTGTCTTTTTTTTTCAAAACCCGACACGGGTTTGGGGAAAACGTTTCTTCAATAAAGATTAAAAAAATTTTTTAAACACTTTTAAACCTTTGGACAAGCCCACTTCGCTGTGGGGGTCCCACTATGACCCCCCCCCCGCCTGCTTCACGTACCTCACTACAGGATAAAACCCACGCAGGGCCCCTATGCTGTACATTCTACAAGATTGATGGACTGAACCATCGACCCGGGCTGAGGGTGATTACCTCATACTCCTCCTCCAGAGCGTGGCCGTGACGAACTCTAGCTAAACCCCCTTCACGCCGTCAACAGACCACGAAATCGAATGACCGATGCAAACAAAACCCTACCCCGCCGGGATTGAACCCGAGGGGCAAGTCTCAAAACTCCAGCCCGTCGCGTTAGACACTAGACCCGCTAGCCCCAATAAAAATTCGTCCAAATAGTATATTTAACACCATAGGAAGGTTAGCACACACCACCGCTCTCATGAGCGAAAAGTTGCCCAAATAAAAGTCACATTAGTTTCACTTTGAAATTTTTTCTTTACATACGTTCTTCCCATTATTATCCATCCTAAATTTGAACTAACCAAAATTTTACCCAATAACCCAAACAAATACTTTTCCATATCCAAAAAATTAGGAAACCTTGAAGAAATTTTTTACATTAACTCTAAATCTGTGTAGTGAAAGGGGAAAAATTCGCTTTGGGATTCATTAAAAAATCACATTTAATTAAAAAAAATGTTTAATTTTTTATTTACTTAAACATAAAATAACTGTAGGATTTTCAATTTCCCTTGTACATTATACAAAAACAAATTTTAAACCTGAAATGACTTTGAACGATAACAATAAACCAAATTTATATATAATTTTCGAGGGGTGCTGGGTGCCACCTAAGTACAAAAGGTTCCCTAAGGGGATTTGGGTCTCACCCCCTTTTTCCCTTTTTCCTTTACGTATTTTTTTAAAACTTGGCGCGGGAAAACTGTGGGTTTTGAAAAGGGAGGGTGCCTTTTTTTTTGATCCGGGAGTCTTTATATGTCTGTTTTGATGATCCGGCCTCTAAAATGTTTGTCAACATGGAAGGTAAGGCTAACCCAGTGGTGACCGTAAAGGGCGAGAGAGAGAGGCATTCACGGCGAATTCCTTTTTTCAAAGGGCCCCCAAAGGACACAAAGAATGGTGGGTGCTTCGTTTGTTCTCAGGGTCTCATTTAAAATTTGGATTGCCCTGTCGCTAAAATTTTCCACACTTCTCGCACTGGAGGATTTTTCTCCCGTGTGTATTTGCCAAGACGCTTGTGGTTCGCTTGCACCGAAAGCTTCGTTCAGAATGCCTTTTTACACACTATCTGCTTTTCCAGCATGCCTTGCAGGGACCTTTTGGTGTGACTGCTCTTAAATCCTTTTTACAGCCGGAAAAATACAGCATATTTTTTTCAATAGTTTCACATCCCAGGGGGCGGGTTGATGGTTAGGAGAGGGCGTGGACATTTCATGACTTGTACTTTATAGACTTTGGGGTTCTTTACGTGATATTCGATGATTCTTGGGTCGACTCCCGTTGAAGTTTGAATAACCAGGGGAATTTTACAAAAACGTTTTTTTTGCATAAGAATTGTACTGTCTTTACAGTGGCTTCATAATCAAAAAAAAGGGGGTTTATATTTGCAGGTCTTAGTCTTAAAATAGCTGGAATCTGATCGTGTTTTTGCAATCTACCTACCATGTTGGGTGTTGATATTTATGAGTTGCAGTTTGCTCGTAGACTAACCCCTTTCCCCAAAAATAATGCTTTTTCCCTTTATAAGGGAGGGTTGCTTAACCCGAGGGGGGCGTGGGTTTGGGGGACTTCCTCAAACCCCGGGGACTATGAACGAAATTGTGAGGGGGGCCCTTCATTGTACCCCTCCATTTTAGATGAGTCGCTTCAAATTTGGAAAAAGGGAAGTTGTACATATACATTGCTGAGTCTTTGGGTGTTGAATTGAGATGGCAGCGAGATCGGCTGCTTTAATCTCTTCCATTATCCCGGGTTCGTAACTGCTTTTTTTTTTCAGTAAGTATTTTGTTGCTTAAACAAGGGACGTGGGATTGGGGATTCCCAACCGCGCACATGAACAAATTGCGAGGGGAAAGTTCATTGTACCCACTGCCCCCTTTTTAGATATCTCTCATAAATTAGGAAAAGGAAAGTTGTACTATCATTTTCTGAGTCTTTGGGGGTTGATATTGATGATGGCACGAGAGCGTCTGCTTGGAAACTCTTCCAATTCCGGATTCGTAAACTGCTTTTCCTTCAGTAAGGATTGTGTTGCTTAACCAAGGGACGGGATTGGGGACTCCTCCCAAACCCCGGCACATGAACGAAATTGCGAGGGGACCGTTTTATTTAACCCACTGCCAGTTAGATGATTCGGCTTCAAATTGGAAAAAGGGAGTTGAATATTACATTGTCTTGATCTTAAGAGCATTGTGATCTTTTTGTTGTACGATTCATCCGCCATATTTGGGGGGTTGATACTGAGAGTGGCAGCGAGTGTGTTCTGGAATCCTCCCATATATCCTGAATCTAACTGTTTTTTTTTTCAGTAAGGTTTGGGGTTTGCTTTAAACCAGTGTGGACATGGGGTTGGGGACTCTCCAACCGCACGCATGAAAGGAAATAGAGTGGGGGGCCCTTATTTTAAATCACTGGCAAAAGGGAGGTGTGTGACATTTTCTTTGGGCACCGTTTCGCTCCAACCTTTACAAAAAACGTATGTATAAATTTTTCCAAACCGTAGGGAC